>CM071567.1:43379738-43637913 GCA_036426205.1 Ascaphus truei | reverse complement strand
TCCAATCAACCTCTTCTCCCTGCACAGGGTCTGCACGTCGCTGCACGGTTGCAAGCTCCACCCTACGCGCGTTTCGTGACTCTGACGTCGAGTCACAAACGCGCGTAGGTGGAGCTTGCAAGACGTGCAGCGACGTGCAGACCCTGTGCAGGGAGAAGAGGTTGATTGGCGGGGAACGTCATCGGAGGGACTAGGCGCTCCGAGTCGCGGCCACGAAGCGGGGATCCACGCCGATTCCAGCCTCCTCCTGCAATCCCTCGGCATCCTTGCATGTGAAGCGGACGGCACGTTGTAGACACGCATAGGCTTTTTAGCATGTGAGTTCATGTCTTTAAGCCTGTATTTTTAATAATAATGTTTTAGTATCACACTATTGGCGCCCTTTTCTGTTCCCAATCGTTATGGTGTTGCTGATGCTGGAAGTGAAAATCGTGTACCAGTAGCAGGAATCGTTGGAGCCAACCATGAGAGAAGTAAAGAAACCTTTTGAGGCCAATTCTGTCTATTTTTAAGTAAGTAGATAGCAACGGTGGGGGGTGTGGAACACTGACCATAGGGTACTGCGCAATGGTTGTTTCATTTGTTTTCCAGACAGTCTCCAATCTAAAGAACGGGACATGTGGACTGTGATCTCATTCATATCATCAATCGATTTATGGGACTACCTCCTTCTGTCAGGTCATAATATCTGGTAGTGCGCCAGGGAATCACTGTATATGTTGTAATATCTGTTCCTTTCTGTTGTCACTTTCAGTATTACAAAGAGAAGAAAAAAAAACTAAAATGTGTCTAAATAAAGTTTAAATAATGACAACAAAGTAGTTTAGTCTAACATAATAGGCAATACAATATATTCCCACTGACATATGCATGAAAGATAATAATCATTGCGTTGGAAAAGGATATAAGTCAATGACCCAGTATATAGCCAGGAAAAATTAGTATGTAATACCAAAAACAGAGGGAAAAAAAGAGATAAGCACACCAGGGAAAAATAATATACAATAATAATAGTTATACCCTGAACAGCATTTCCCCAAAATGAAATCAATGAGAACTGATGCAGTCAAATAAAGAAAATATGACTAATAAAGACATATTAGCAAACGAGTCATACATATTGAAAAACACCAGCAAAGTGCATGCACTGCAAGAGACAGGTAATGCCCAAACAGTAGAGAGGGTAATACTCAGCTGCAGCTAGATTGTGTAAGTTTGTGTCCATATTGATTGTACAGGAGTGTTTCAAAGTCTGCTTATAACAGGAACAAAAATAAAAGTCCAAAATGCTGCATCAGATCCATCATAAGTCCCTCATCAAATAGAGATTACATAAAGCAAGCGCCTGCCAACTCGTAAGTGCGGAGGGCCGAACTGCTCCAAGGAAAAAAAATTGGCCGCACGGGTAAAATCATACATCATCAATCGTCTCTCCTCCAGCACCTCATCATCATCCTGCCACCTCCCATCACTCTCCCCCCCCTGCATCTCCCATCACTCTCCCCCCTGCACCTCCCATCACTCTCCCCCCCCTGCAATCTCCCATCACTCCCTCTCCCCCTGCCCTCCCATCACTCTCCCCCCCTGCACCTCCCACCATCTCCTCCCCCCCCCCCTGCACCTCCCATCACTCTCCCCCCCCTGCACCACCCATCACTCTCCCCCCTGCACATCCCATCACTCTCCTCCCCCTGCACCTCCCATCACTCTCCCCTCCCTGCATCGTCTCACAACCTCCTCCCCCCCCCTGCACCTCACATCCCTCTCCCCCCTTCCACCTCACATCACTCTCCCCCCCTGCACCTCACATTCCTCTCCCCCCTTGCACCTCACATCACTCCTCCCCCCCCTGCACCTCACCTCACTCTCCCCCCTGCATCTCCCATCTCACCCCCCCCCCTGCCCCCCCATCTCTCCTCTCTCCCCCCCCCTGCATCTCCCATCTCTCCCCCCCTCTCCCATCTCTCCCCCCCTCCCCCCCCTGCATCTCCCATCTCTCCCCCCCCTGCATCTCCCATCTCTCCCCCCCCCCTGCATCTCCCATCTCTCCCCATCTCTCCCCCCCTGCATCTCCCATCTCTCCCCCCCTGCAGCTCCCCTCTCTCCCCCCTGCATCTCCCATCTCACTCCCCCCCCCTCTCCGCATCTCCCTCTTCCATCTCCCCCTCCCCCCCCTCTCCTCTCCCCTCTCTCCCCTCTCTCCCTCTCTCCCCCCCTGCATCTCCCATCTCTCCCCCCATCTCTCCCCCCCTGCATCTCCCCATCTCTCTCCCCCTGCATCTCCCATCTCTCCCCCCCCCTCTTTCCATCTCTCCATCTCTCTCCCCCCTGCCTCTCCCATCTCCCCCCCCCCCTCTGCATCTCCCATCTCCCCTCCCCCCTCTGCCATCTCCCATCTCTCCCCCCCCCCTGCATCTCCCTCTCACTCCCCCCCCTCTGCATCTCCCCTCTCTCCCCCCCCTCTGCATCTCCCATCTCTCTCCCCCCCTGCATCTCCCATCTTCTCCCCTTCCCCCTCACCCCCCTGCATCTCCATCTCACTCCCCCCCTCCCCCCCCTGCATCTCCCATCTCTCCTCCCCCCCCTCTCCACTCCGCTCTCTCCCCCCCCCTTCATCTCCCATCTCTCCCCCCCCTTCCATCTCCCCTCTCCCCCCCCCTCTGTCATCTCCCCTCATCTCCTCTCCATCTCTCCATTCCTCTCCCCCTCTCATCTCCCATCCCTCCCCCCCCCCCATCTCATCTCCCCATCGTCTCTCCCCTCGCCCCCCAAGCTTCTTTGCCCCCCCAATCTCCCTCTCTCCCCCGCATCTCCATCTCTCCCCTGGTCCCCGGGTCCCACTCCCTTGCCTATGCGACCACAACTGCCGGGTGCAGGAGGAGGGGCCAGAGGGAGAGTCTGGGTGCCGGATGGGGTTACAGCGGGAGGGCCACGTGGCGGCCCCCCCCCCCCCCAACCCAACATCCCTCCCCACCCCATCTCCCCACTCCCCCCCCCCCAAGCTTCTTTGCCCCCTCTCTCCCCCGCATTCTCCCTGGTCCCACGTCCCCCTACTTATGCGGACCACGGGTGAGGGTAATGAAACAGACAGAAGCTCCAGGGTGCTGCGCTGGCTGGTGTGCAAAAGCGCGGGAAGAGCGTGGCGGCAACCACCCCTGCGTGACTGCTGCTAGCCCCCGCCTCCCATCCAATCTCCCGGCCGCGGCTCAGCTGCCTCTGCATATTTCCAGGGGGGCTCATGCTTCCGCCCCAACCGTTGGGAGCAGTGAAGGGGGGTGGGCTGGAGCGGGCCGCGCCCGGAACCGCAGGGATCGGCGCCATTTTTTTTTTTTCACAAAGGTTTTTTTTTTTTTCAAGAATTTTTTTTTTTTTTTCAAGTTTTTTTTTTCAAAAAATTTTTTTTTTTCAAAGTTTTTTTTTTTTTTGTTAATTTCATTGGAGGCGCCACCACGAGAGGCCAGGCGGGCGCCGCAGTGCGGCCCGCGGGAGACCGCGTGTTTGTTTCACACCGGCTCAGTAAAGGCTGAGTATAAGTAAACACTTCCAACGACTTTTCACCCGTGAGTGGGCTTCTTCCTTGAGTACCCACTTTGATGGATCTGATGCAAGTATTGTTGGACTTTATATTTTTGGTGTTCCTGTTATAAGCAAGCTTTGGAAACACGTCCTGTCACACAATATGGGACACACGCTACACAATCTATTCTGCAGTCGAGTATTACCCTCCTCTTACTGTTAGGGCATTCCTGTCCCTTGCGTGCTGCACTTTGGTGGTGTTTTCAATATTATGCGACTCTGTTTGCCTATATGTCCCTTATATTAGTCTATTTTTCTTTATTTCTGCATCATTTCTCATTGAATTTCATTTTGGGGAAATGCTGTCAGGTATAACTATTATTATTTTATATTTTTTTCCCTGGGTTTTTTCTCTCTTTTTTGTTTCTCCCCGTCCTGTTTTGTATACATAACTACTATTTGCTTTCCTGATCCCATGTATACCTTAGGTCATTGACTGATGAGGACCCTTTTCCCAATCGCATCTTTTGTATCTTCTTTCGTGTCATCTGTTCATTGGGAATATATTTTTGTATGCCTATTATGTTAGATCTAACTACTTTGTTGTCTTATTTAAACTGTATTTGAACATTTTAAGTTTTTTTTTTCTCTTTGTATATCTGAAAGTGTTTGATTTAGTAAGTCCTTCCTTTTATATTTTTGATACAGTATATTTTTCATAGTCTGTCTTTTAGTATTTTATGTTTTAAGTTATAGTGTCTGTTGTTTAATTAATAAAAATCTTGTTCATTTTTTCTGAATATGGCGAGATCTTTTTCTTTTTAACCTCTTTATCTATAGATTAGTTAGGTGTCATTGTAGAGTGCACTAAGGGGATTGTCTCTAGGTTCTTTCATCGGGTGTCTTATATAGTTTTCACTATCCCCTAGCCCATTCCAGGTCCATATTAATTTATAATACCCTGACTTTAATTGGGGTAATTCTATTTTATTTTAACCCTCTATAGTTATTTATTAAAGGCTTTGAGTTAAACCTTATATATTATGTGTTGGCAACTTCTCCTTTATGGTGTGTTCTGATAGGATATATATATATAATATATATATATTAAGTATAGCGCCAGGGTCCCGCTTAGGCTCCCCCCCTTGGTCGCCATTGCCCCTCCCTTACCCTCCGCTGCGGCTGTGGGTGCCTCTGGAGGTGTGGACAGATGCCGCGGTAATGCCGGGAGTTGTGGTGGGGCTGGACGCAGCGAATCCGGATCGCCGGACCTCCTCAGTACAGCGACGCGGCCATCTTTAAATTTGCGCCTGTGCCGGAGGAGCCGCATGGCCATTTCAGGCGCACGCATGCCGCAGGTGATAGGGTTAATGGCAGCCAGTAAAAATATAGGCCACCCACAGAAAACTACATTCCCCATATCTCAGGGGCTACTCTCCATGTGAGCAGCAAAAACAGCCAATCGGGCAAAATGCAATAATTTATACTGTAGATGTTGTGATTTTCATAATTGGGGGCATGCAAAACATCAAGTAAACTGATCCTTACAATGTCCAAATTCTTAGTTATGAACAAAAAGATGTATAATAACACTGTTCCACCACCCACAGCATTGATAGTAATTGAGTTACAACCACTCTTTTGATACTTTCCTGTTTTATAATACGCTATGGGGCGTGCACTTCTGTTCCTTATTATCTATCTATATCTAGATATATATAATCAATGGAAATATTATCGATGTTGTCTTCATTTGCATGTCTTAGACAGGTCTGCAACCCTGCCTTTCACTTCATTATTGCCCGCACAAAGTGTCTTCACTGCAGCAAGATCTTGGGAATGACAGGTGCATGGGCACAACACTGCCGACCTTTTTGCCTTCAAATTCCATTTTGGGCATGGATCCCTATAAGCTTAATTGCTTCTGCATTGCACAGTTTTTCAGCAAGCCTGGGCATAGCCCAGTAAACCTACCCACAGACCACTGTTTACCTTGTGGTCTCATCAATTGGGGTGGAGGCGGGTTTACTGGCTTTGCAATTTGAAGCTTGGACAGGGCATCCCACACCACACATTATTTAAGAAGTATGGTGGGTTACACTTGACAAAAAACTCCACCTGAAGCATATAAATGGAAATAATTACTGTATGCTCTCTTGCATGTCTTAGACATGTCTGCATATATAAATAGAAAAGAGAAATAGCTGTGGTTTGTTCCAGTTGCAAGAAGTATTGCTGACCTGGCAAGAGAGAATCACTCTCGACAATCTTGTCCTATGATATCAATTGTTTAGTTACACCAAAAAAAAAGGTATCCCTAATACTGAAGTACTTATATATAAATCACATAACTAATAGACGATACCGTTCTGTGCTAACTAATGCTTTTATTTTGGCGATCTTTCTCGAATACACTGATCGCTTTTTCGGCGGTGTTTACAGATGGATAAGAAAGAGTGCATCTTGTGAATGTATCTGTGACTGAAGGCGTTATCCCTCGCCTCCCCCTGGCAGTAATGGCTTCTGTCAACATACTTCCAAGTATGCCTGGTTTTAAGTAAAAAGGAGGATCATGGTATCTTTGAAAGCCACAACAATAAAGCATTTCCTAGCCACAAGAACGGTATGTCATTCGTTTTTGATTATTAAACTTGGCTAACAACACGGGTACCAGATATATATATAATATCAGTGATATTATTTAATATATCCGCATATATATAATCTATACTATCTCTCTCATCTATATATTCTCCTTCGTAAGCTTTTTCCTTAGCCGGCTGTTTTCCCGTGCCTTTCCATTGTCTCTACTGGGTTTTTTTTCTTTCATTTTTTTTCTCAAATCTTTCCGCATTGATGGTGTTAATCCCGACAGTCACCTCACTCATATCTACTCGCGTTCAAAATATTTTGATTGAAATATAAATAGCTTGAAAAAAAAAACAAGCGCAAATCTATATCCTTTCTGTAATTGTTTTTTCGATTGATTTTCCCACCATTCGTTTTATGGTTTTTATGAGTTTGTTGCTTTTGCAATATTATTTTATCTAAACTCGCACAAGACGGGTAAAGATATAATACTAAGATACATATAAGCTTTATTTCATATAGCGCTTTTCGTCTTTCTCTCCTCCTCCTTCTTTCTCGCCAACGGGACTCAAGTGCTTCACAATCAAACAGTATAGTGGCTGCAGTACGTCAGCACATAATCGGGGTATTTGTATTAAGCTGTCAAAATGTCATTTCATTGTATCAATAGTATTCACAACATGATGCATTTCGTCAAACTAAATTTTAATCAATGACCATAACGACCTTCAATACATATGACCACAGTTTATGAAGGTTTGGTACTACTTTTATCACAAAAATGTTGACCGCGCCACCCCCAAAAATTATAAATAGAATATCAGCATATAAGTAACACAACTAGCTGTGCAGCGTCCCGTTAATCTATCTTTACCCTGGTTAGAATCATGCACTATATCCGACCACCTTAGGTGCTAGCCTGAGACCCCCGCGGAACCCAACCCGAGGAACCCTCCCCGGACAACTACACCCCCCGTTTGATGCCCCCATAACCGCCATACCAGCCCATGGTAATCACCGCGATGCCCCCAGACATCCACGGGGGAACGTTTCCAAAGTCTGCTTATAACAGGAACAAAAAATAAAGTCCAAAATGCTGCATCAGATCCATCATAAGTCCCTCAGAATAGAAGATTACATAAAGCAGGCCTGCACAACTCGTAAAGTGCGGAGGGCCGAACTGCTCCAAGGAAAAAAAAATTGGGCCGCACGGGTAAAATCATCATCATCATCATCGTCTCTCCTCCAGCACCTCATCATCATCCTGCACCTCCCATCACTCTCCCCCCCCCCCCCCCCCCCCCAACCTCCCCCCACCCCCAATCTCCCTCGCCCCCCCCAAGCTTCTTTGCCCCCTCTCTCCCCCGCATCTCCCTGGTCCCACGGGTCCCTACCTTATGCGGCCACGGGTGAGGTAATGAAACAGACAGAAGCTCCAGGTGCTGCGCTGGCTGGTGTGCAAAAGCGCGGGAGAGCGTGGCGGCAACCACCCCTGCGTGACTGCTGCTAGCCCCGCCTCCCATCCAATCCCGGGCCGCGGCTCAGCTGCCTCTGCATATTTCCAGGGGGGGCCATGCTTCCGCCCCACGTTGGGAGCAGGGAAGGGGGGGTGGGCTGGAGCGGGCCGCGCCGGAACCGCAGGGAATCGGCGCCATTTTTTTTTTCAAAGTTTTTTTTTTTTTCAAAGTTTTTTTTTTTTTCAAAGTTTTTTTTTCAAATTTTTTTTTTTTTTCAAAGTTTTTTTTTTTTTTTTAAATTTCATTGAGGGCCACACAGAGAGGCCAGGCGGGCCGCATGCGGCCCGCGGGCCGCGTGTTGTGCAGCCCTGACATAAGGCTGGTAAGTAACACTAAATGTTTCACCGTGAGTGGCTTCCTTCCTGAGAGTGACCACTTATGATGGATCTGATGCAGTATTTGGACTTTTTTTGTTCCGTTATAAGCAGACTTTGGAAAACACATCCGTACAATCAATATGGACACAAACTCTACACAATCTAGCTTGCAGCTGAGTATTACCTCCTCTTACTGTTTGGGCCATTACTGTCATTGCAGTGTGCATTTGTGGTGTTTTCAATATGTATGACTCTGTTTTGCTAATATGTCTTTATTAGTCATATTTTCTTTATTTGCTGCATCAGTTCTCATTGATTTCATTTTGGGGGAAATGCTGTTCAGGGTTAACTATTATTATTGTATATTATTTTCCCTGGTTGTTATCTCTTTTTTTCCCCTCTGTTTTTGGTATACATAATAATTTTTCCTGGCTATATACAGGGTCATTGACTATATACCTTTTCCAACGCAATGATTTATTATTCTTTCATGCATATGTCAGTGGGGAATAATTTTGTTATTGCCTATATGTTAGACTAAACTACTTTGTTGTCATTATTTAAAATTTATTTAGACACAATTTTAGTTTTTTTTTTCTCTTTGTAAACTGAAAGTGTTTGATTAGTAGTCCTGCTCTTTAATTTTTGAACATATATATTTCATAGGCTGTCTTTAGTATTTTTATGTTTTTAAGTTAGTGTGCTTGTGTTTAATTAATAAAATCTTGTTCATTTTTCTGAATTGGCGGAGCATCTGTTTCTTTTTAACCATATTTATCTTATAGATTAGTTTTAGGTGTAATTTAGAGTGCTACTAAGGGGATTTGTCTATGTTCTTTCAATCTGTGTGTCTTAAGTTTTCACGATCCCCTAGCACCATCAGGTCCTTTTAATTTTTTATATACTGACTTTAATTGGGTATATATTTATTTTACCCTTATAGTTAGTTTTATAAAGGGCTTTGAGTTTAACCTTTATAGTATGTGTGAGCAACTTCTCCTTTTGTGTGTTCTATAGATAGATATATATATATATATATATATGTAAGTATAGCCCAGGTCCCGCTTAGGGCTCCCCTTGGTCCCATTGCCCCCTCCCTTACCTCCGCGGCGGCTGTGGGTGCCTCTGGAGGGTGTGGACAGATGCCCGGTATGCCGGGAGTTGTGGTGGGGGCTGGACCAGCGATCCGGTCGCCGGACCTCCTCAGTACAGGCGACGGCCATCTTTAAATTTGCGCATGTGCAGGAGGAGCCGCATGGCCATTTCAGGCGCACGCATGCGAGGTGATAGGGAGTGGCAGCCATTAAAAATAGAGGTCCACAGGAAAACTACATTCCCCATAATGCTCAGGGGCTACATAGCATGTGAGCACAAAACAGCCAATCGGGCAAAATGCAATTAATTTATACTGTAGATGTGTTGATTTTCAATAATTGGAGGCATGCAAACCCATCATAGAAACTGATCCTTACAATGTCAAAATTCGTAGTTATGAACAAAAAGATGTAATAATAACACTTGTTCCACCACAGCATTGATATAATTGATTAACAAACGCTATTTTGATACTTTCCTGTTTTTATACGCTATGGGGCGTGCACATTCTGTTCTTATCTATCTATCTATATCTATATATATATATCAAATGGAAATATTACGATGTGCTCATTTGCATGTCTTAGACAGGTCTGCAACCCTGCCTTTCACAATTATTGCCCAGCACACAGTGCTTCACTGCAGCAAGGGATTCTGGGAAATGACATGCAAATGGGCACACAGTGCCACCTTTTGCTTCAAATCCATTTTGGCATGGATCCCTATAAGCTTATGCTTGCTGCATTGCACAGTTTTTCAGCACAGCCTGGGCATAGCCAGTAAACCTACCCACAGACCACTGTTTCAACCTTTTGGGTCTCATCAGTGTGAGGCGGGTTATACTGGCTTTGCAATTTGAAGCTTTGGACAGGCATCCACCACACATTATTTAAGTTATGGTGGGTAAACAATTGACAAAAAAACTCCACCTTAAAGCATATAGCAAATGGAATAATTACTGTATGCTCATTTGCATGTCTTAGACAGGTCTGCATATATAAATAAAAGAAATAGCTGTGTTTGTCCAGTTGCAATAGAGTATTGCTGACCTGAGGAAGAGAGAATCACTCTCGACAGCTTGTCCTATGATATCAATTGTTAGTACAAACAAAAAAAGGTATCACCTAATACTGAAGTACTATATATATATCATCATAAAACTAATAGACGATACCGTTCTGTGGCTAACTAAATGCTTTTATTTGTGCGAGCTTTCGAGATACACTGATCTCTTTTTCCGGCGGTGTTACAATGGATAAAGAAAGAGTGCATCTTGGAATGTATCTGTGACTGAAGCTTATCCCTCCCCCCTGTGCAGTATAGGCTTCTGTCAACATACATTCCAAGATGCACTGTTTTAAAGTAAAAAGGAGCGATCAGTGTATCTTGAAAGCTCACACAATAAAAGCATTTCCTTAGCCACAGAACGGTATGTCTATTGCTTGTTTTGATTATTAAGCTTGGCTAAACACGGTACAGATATATATATATATATATATATATATATATATATATATATATTATATATATATATATATATATCTATATATATATATATATATATATATATTTAGATGACGTTTGCAAGCTTAAGTAGGCGGTTCAGTAGTGCCTTTAATTGATTCATATCTGGGTTTTTTTTCTTCATTTTTTTTAATCATATTCCACTTGATGTGTGTTAATAATAGAACACATCACTAATAATACTGCGGTGAAAAATATTTGATGAAATATAATAGCTTGAAAAAAAAACAAAGCGCAAATCTATCCTTTCTGTAATTGTTTTTCATTGATTTTCCCATTCGTTTTTATGAGTTTTTATGAGTTTGTTGCTTTGCAATATTATTTTATCTAACGTCGCACAAGACAGGTAAAGATAATAATACTAAATAATAATAACTTTATTTCATATAGCGCTTTTCTCCCAACGGGACTCAAAGTGCTTCACAATAACAGTATAGTGCGCAGTACGCAGCACATAATCGGGTATTTGTATTAAGCGTCAAAAATGTCATTTCAATTGTATCAATAAGGTATTCAACATGATGCAATTCGTCAAACTAAATTTTAATCAATGACATAACGACCTTCATACATATGACACACAGTTTATGAAGGTTTGTACTACTTTTTATCACAAAAATGTTGACGCCCCCCAAAAATTATAATATGAATATCAAATATAAGTACAGCTGCAGCGTCCGTTATCCTATCATTTACCTGGGTGAATCATGCACTATACCACCTGGAGGCAGCCTGAGACCCCCAGGAACCACCCGAGGACCCCCGGACACCCCGTGGAGGCCCCCATACACCCATGGGAATCACCCGAGGACCCCCAGACATCCACGGGGACCCTGTGGAGGCCCCCGGACAAGCATGGGAACAAGCAGAGGACCCCTAGACACCCACGGGGACCACCCGAGGACCTCCTTGAGGCCCCCGGACACCCGCAGGGAGAACACCTGGAGGGCCCCGGACACCCGTGGGAACCACCCGAGGACCCTGCGGCATCTGGTATCAATCCTCTACAGATTTTTTTTTAAATATTTTTATTTGGGGGCACAGGGGGTGGGTTGTGTATTGGTGGGTAGTACAGAGATATTGTAATGTTTATTGGGGGCAAAGGGGGCGAGTGAAGGGTAAAGTACCGCCTTCACTCATCCCCTCTGCCCCAATAAACCTGCTATTCTGCTTTAACCCTTTCATTGCCTTAGCGGCTAGCCGCTAAGGTAATGAAGCTGCTTACACTTTATTTTTATTTATAGTGTGTGTGTGAGCAGAGGGTCTCCTGGGCTAAACAAAGTTGATTTCGGCCTCTGGGACACAGTACTTCCTGAGATACAGGCCCCATTATGGGGTGCTGGTATCTCCTTCACCCCCTTTTCTCCGCATACCAGGGGTCTGTATCTCGAGAAGTAGGGGGTCCCCGAGGTTGAAATCAACTTTGTTCAACTCAGGAGACCCCCTGCTCACGCGCACTATGAAGAAAAATAAGCAGCTTAGTAATGATTTTTTATTAGGGGGGGGGGGAAGCGGGGTGTTTGATACTAGTGTGTGGGAGCAAGGGGTCTTCTGAGCTGAACAAAGTTGATTTCAGCCTCGGGTACCTCCTACTTCCCGAGATGAGATACAGGCCCAGTTATGCGGTGCCGGTATCTCCTTCAATTTGAAAATCCCACGGTCACATGACGCACAGGATTTTTACATGGCGGGGATACCGGCACCCCCTAATGGGGCCTGTACCTCGGGAAGTAGGGAGTACCCGAGGCTGAAATAATGGGGTTCAGCTCCAGTGACCCCTTGCTACAATAATGTAGTTAGAATTTAAATAAAAGCCCCGCGATCGCCTGTTAGAGGCGGGCAGTTAGAGTGACTGATTCAGCCTCTCTCTTACCGCGTGTCTCTTACAGACAGGTAGACTCTGGTAGGATTAACACAGCGCGAGTCCCATTCAAACGCAAGGACCCCTGCTGTGTTAATCCATTCGGCCATTAGTCTGCCATGGCAAATTTTGAGAGAATTTAGGTGAAATCTCGAAAACCAATTCGGTATAGGATCGGATAACCGCTGCATCTATATGTAGGACCCACTGATGTCATTTAAAACCAAACAAAAACTTGACGGAGCATTGTGCATTTGGAAATGTAGTGAAGTAGTGGATGCCTGAAATTAAACTCTATACAATAAGACACATGGCCAAATTCAATGGCTTTTGATAAATGGGCTTTTTGTTTGTCAAAATGTAACATTGCAGAGTGATACATTTGTAATTTTTTCACCTAATTCAATTGAAATGAAAAATGCAAGAATTGTTATTTGCATGTCAGGACTGGGTCAAATGTCTGATATACTGTAGGGGTAAATATCTCCAGACAGTAAAGTTATATGAAAAAAAATATATAGCTGGGCTTGTGAATAGAGATGGGTAAATGTGTCAAAATGCAAGCCGCAAATTATTCACTTTTTTTTTTTCTTTTTTTTTTTACAAAATGCCATTCGCAGAAAGATATTTCAAGGTGGTTTGGACAGTTAAAAATGTGGGTGAATGCTCCTGAAACCGCCATAATTTTCCCATGAGAATGTTGTGACATTCCATTTGCCCTGAAGTTCCAGACCCTGAAATATGGGTTTTGCTGGAGGGAGAGAGGGAGGCATCCCAAGTGTAACAGGTTTTCTAGTAGAATTAGCAGAGTAACAGGTTTAAGTCACACCTTTTCCAGCAGCCTGCTAAACGCTCTGTCTCAGCCCTGATATAGGGCTAGCAGCCTGGTTAATTAATCCAGTGCACCTGGAACTCAGAAATTAGCTCTTCAGTTCTACAGTAGGTATTATGCTCTGGGAACTCAGACCTGGCTTAGAGAGAGACCGAAGGGGCAGGATGTCTTTCTCTGTCACAGGGACATGTTACTATTTTATTTTCAAATATGTATATGTATATTATTTTAATATATACTATGTATGTATACTTCCCTCAAACACTTATCTCACTGCCTCAACATGGCAACGGGTGTTAAAGAAGATGTATAATGACACGTGTCCTGGCAGATTCAACCATGCTACTGTATAAAAGCTTGAACAATACAGTATAGCAGGCTAAAGTGGTAAATGTACTTGCCAATATGCAATTGAGGCAAGCATGGCAAGTAAGGCCTCAACCCCTACAATATATACGAAACAGCCTGAACAGTAATGGCCTTCATTCTCCAGAGGCCAACTGATCAGTGAGTTTAGCCGCTGGGATAAACAGCATTCAAAATAAAGGCAGAGGGTGCTAAGAATCACCAGACGTTAAACCCCAGCTGTCATTCAAACCTCAATCTAGCTACCTAAAACTACCAAAGTTTCTCCCTGGAGAGTAATTTGTGGCTTGCTTTTGAGATTGGAAGGTTGCATATTGACTGGCATAGTGGCAGCTCATGGCGTAGGGCATTGGTGTGCCACTGTGCCAATCAATGGGTAGATTGGCATTTTTTTATTGTAATTGCTTGTTTTTTTAGATTGGCAGGCTGCATATTGGATGGCATAGTGGCAGCTCTTGCCCATAGGGCATGGGTGTGCCACTGGGCCAATCAATTGGTTTATTGGCATTTTTTAAATGGAAATTGAATGTGGTTTTAATTTGAGGCTTGTTTTTGAGATTGACAGGTTTCAAATTGACTGGCATACTGGCAGCTCATGCCTATAGGGCATTGGTGTGCCACTGTGCCAATCAATGGGTAGATTGGCATTTTTTTGTTTAAAATTGAATGTCTTTGAAATTTGATGCTTGTTTTAGGGATTTGCAGGCAGGCTGCATATTGACTGGCATAGTGTGCCACTGTGCCAATCAATGGGTAGAGGAGGTAGGGGTAGGTGCCCTGGGGAGGGTGGTTAGGTCTCCAGGGTGTGTAGTGGGAGGGGGTTAACCCCTTAATTACCTTAGTGGTTAATAACCGCTACGGTGATTAAAAGGTTAGTGTCCAGTAATCATTTTTTTTTAAATTGTTGGTGCCCACTGAAGAAGAGGAGGACGAGGATGGCCTTCATCCTGGAAGGGGTAAGTAGAACTTTAATTTACTACTGTATATGCTGGCTGGTTAATGTTTTGGTTATGTTTTATGTTTGTTTATTGGCAAATGAGCTATTAACCAGATATGTATAACAGGATTTTGCCCATTACTGTACTGTATGGAGGGGGGGGGTGGTCAATGTATTTTAGTGATGTCTTGTATTGTAATGTTTATTGGGGGTAGAGGGATTGAGTGAAGGGGGTAATTGCCCCAGGATGGGATGTTAGGCCTCTCAGGGGGGCAGTGGGAGCGGTTACTACTGCTAAGGTAATGAAGGGGTTAACCCCTCTCACTGCCCAACCAAGAGGCCTAACCACCCACCCTGGGGCTATTACCCCCTTCACTCACCACCTCTGCCCCCAATAAACCGGGTAGTCTACCTTAACCTCTTCATTGCCTTAGCGGTTAGCCGCTAAGGTAATGAAGCTGCTTTTATTTTATTTTAATATTACAGTATTGTAGTAGAGGGTCTCCGGAGCTGAATCACATTGATTTCAGGTTCTGGGTCCCCCTGCTTCCCAAGTTACAGGCCCCGTTATGGGGTGCCGGTATCCCTCTGGTTTGCTTAAATCCAATCATGTGGGCCGTGACGCTGGAGAATTTAAACATGGGATACCGGCACCCTATGATGGGGCCTGTAACTCCAGAAGTAGGGGCCCTGCGGTTTCGCTCTGGGGACCCCCTGCTACAATACTGTAAAATTAAAATTAAATAAAACCCCAGTGATCGTCTGTTAGAGGAGCACAGGTAGAGTGACTGATTCTGTCTCTCTCTTACTGCGCATCTCTTACAGACAGCTGGAACCTGGTAGGATTCACATAGCAGTGACCCCAGCTGTGTTAATCCGATGGGCCATTTGTCTGCTGCGGCCCACCTCGTGAGTTATCTTGTCCAAATCTCACAAAATGTTGTCGAGAAATGGTCGAATCTTGGTGGCTGCATCTGTATGGTCATGGTAGAGCTCCTCAAGTTGTCCTTCAAAGGAAATACAATTTCAGGTTTTCAGGACAACACATACTTAAGCAAGTTGTTTAAATGATAATTAGAGCTAATTTAATTTTCAAAGTGCTACATAGAGATATTTTAAAAGATCTAAAACAAAGAAGAAAAAGAAACAAAGTATATATATATGCAAATACAACTGTATGCTCATCTGCATGTCTTAGGCAGGTCTGCAACCCCGCCTTTCCCCATCATCACCCAGCATACAGCACTTCCACTGCAGCAAGGGATTCTGGGAAATGACATGCAAATGAGCACACAGTGTCACTTTTTGCCTCAAAAAACATTTTTAACATGGTTCCCTATAGGCTTAAGCTTGCTGCATGGTCACAGCTTTGAGCATAGCCAGGGTTAAGGTGCATACCCAGAAAACCACCCACAGACAGCTGTTTCGACCTTGATGGCTCTCCATCAGTGTGGGGTTGATTTTAACTGGTATGCATGAGAGGCTATGGGAATAGGCTATACCCTAATACTGAGTTAAATTATGGTGAGTAAAAAAAGTGACAAAAACCCTCCACAGGAAGCAATATTGCAAATCACACTGTATGCTCATCTGCATTCTTAGGCAGGTTGAAAACCCCGCCTTTCCCCATCATGACCCCATACAGCACTTCCACTGCAGCAAGGTTCTGGGAATTGACATGCAAATAGCACACTTGTTCACTTTTTGCCTCAAAAACCATTTTTAACATGGTTCCCTATAGGCTTAAGCTTGCTGCATGGTCACAGCGAACAGCTTTGAGTCACAGCCAGGGTTAAGGTGCATACCCAGAAAAACCACCCCCAGACAGCTGTTTGACCTTGATGGGTCTCATCAGTGTGGGGTTGATTTTTAACTGGGTATGCATGAGATGGGCTATGGGATAGTTGATATTTGCATATTGCTTTCCTTGTGAGGGTTTTTGTCACTATTTTTTACTCACCATAACATACGACTCAGTTTATATATATAATATATATATATATATTATATATAGATATATATAGATATATATATATTATATATAACTATATATATAATTTTTATAGTTTGTCACTTTTTTTTTTACCGACCATAACCCATAATGACGTGGGTGATTGCCTAGTCTATGTCTCAAAACCTGCAACCATTAGACCAGCCTCAACACTGATGATACCCATCAAGGTTAAACATGTATGTTGATGTAGGTCTAATGGTTTGCATCTCATCCCAGCCTCTGTTTAAAAGCTGTGTTTAAAAAAACAGCATGCAGTGGATAGAGGATTGGCTTGTGTAATATGAGCTTGAACAAAGGTGGCACTGAGTCTCATTTGCATGTTCATTTCCCAGATCCCTTGCTGCAGTGGAAGCGCTGTATGTCGGGTGACAATGGGAAAGACAGGGTTGCAGACCTGTCTAAGACATGCAAATGAACATACAGTATATTATAGTTGCTTTATGCTTTACTGTGGAGGTTTTTGTCACTTTTTTTAACCCACCATAACCTTAATGACAGTGGTGATTACCTAGTCTAGTCTCAAACCTGCAAGCCATAGACCAGACCTCAGCACTACTGATGATACCCATCAAGGTTGAAACATGTATGTGAGTAGGTCTAATGGCTTTGCATCTCATCCCAGCCTCTGTTTAAAGCTGTGTTTAAACAGCATGCAGTGGCTTGAGGATTGGCTTGTGTATATGATAAGGCTTGAGCAAAAGTGGCACTGAGTGCTCATTTGCATGTCATTTTCCCAGAATCCCTTGGCAGTGGAAGCGCTGTATGCTGGTGACAATGGGGAAACCAGGTTTGCAGACCTGTCTAAGACATGCAAATGAACATACTAATATTTACAGTTGCTTTATGCTTACTGGGAGGGTTTTTGTCACTTTTTTTTACCCACCATAAACAAACCTTAATGACAGTGGTGATTACCTAGTCTATTCTCAACAACCTGCAAGCCATTAAGACCAGCCTACACTGATGATACCCATCAAGGTTGAAAACTTTATGTGAGTAGGTCTAATGGCTTTGCATCTCATCCCGCCTCTGTTTAAAAGCTGTGTTTAAAAAACAGCATGCAGTGGCTTGAGGATTGGCTTGTGTAATATGAGCTTGAGACAAAGGTGGCACTGAGTGCTCATTTGCATGTCATTTCCCAGAATCCCTTGCTGCAGTGGAAGCGCTGTATGCTGGGTGCCAATGGGGAAGACCAGGGTTGCAGACCTGTCTAAGACATGCAAATGAACATACAGTAATATTTACAAGTATATATATACTATGATTATTATATATAATACTATAATATAACTATATATATATAGTATATATATATATATATCTATAATATTATATATGTAAATATTCTACAGCTAGACCAACGAACATTAAGAAATTAAAATTAAAATATCACCTCTAAATTGTCCAAATAAATCTACAAATTCTCTAATAGCAATAATGTCCAATAGCACAGCACAGAAAAAATGGGGGAAAAAACATCAGTGAGGACAAGTCTGCATATGTGGCCTACACAATAGACAAAAAACGTAACAGGAACAGAATTCCTCAATAAGAGATATAAAGTCAGGCTCTACTCACAATATCCTTCTGACAGTGACTCCCATTTATTAAGGCCGGGGAGCGCATTCTTATTTCCCTGCGCCCCCCTGCCGGCTGTTGCCCTCTCTCTGCATTGTAAGGATACCCAACCCTCTCTAATCCCTCTCTAATAGCTTGTCTGCTGGCTGAAGAGACCGTCGGTGACGTCAGTGCTGGCAGCTCGGCACGCATGCACAGAGGCTTCCCATGCTCGGCGTGCATATGCCGAGGCCTCCCGCGTGCATTGGGGTGCATGTGCAGAAGGCTCCAGCGCTCGGCATGCATGTGCAGAGGCCTCCAGCGCTCAGCGCACATGCCATGCATGCACAGAGGCCTCCAGCATACATGGAATGGAGGCACAGAGGCCTCCAGTGATCGGTGCGCATGCTGTGCATGTGCAGAGGCCTCCAGCGCTCACGCCGTGCATGCAGAGAGGCCTCCAGCACACGGCGCACATGGGCAGAGGCCTCCTGCACTCATCACACATGGCGCGCATGCGGAGAGGCCTAATGTTGCCAATGTCAAAGAAATAGGTGTAAATATAAATGCCAAAAACTTAAGGCATATATATAACCATATAAATTGTAGCAACAGGCATAGGTAACCTCTATAAATATAGCAGAGTAATGTAGAATAAGCGTCTAAGGTGGTGATAAGTATATTCATAACCAACCTTATAGACGTCTAAGACAAATGATCATAGTATTTAAGTTGTAAACCGGTACACAGTTGCATAATGCTACTAGTATATACATACACACACACACACACACACAAACACCCACCCCCACCTCCACCTATACGGGAGCCAGGAGGAGGGGAGACAGGATAGAGTGAACCAGCGAGCGCTACCAAAATCAGTTGAGTGGAGTGTGGGGGGATGAGGGGGGGGGGTGCCGGCTGTTTATCAAGCCAGGAGGGGAGACAGGAAAGAGGGAACTCACCTGTTAGTCTGAAGAGTGGTCTCAGTCGGACTCGGGGAACTGAACAGCTGCGGGCAGCTGCGGGAAAGTTATTGAAATGAACTGATTCCTCCTGTCCTGCTGTGACTGTCTGTGCCCTGTGTTCCCCTCCACAGCACGCTTGACCAGTCGGCTTCTTCCACACACACCCCTCCCCCCCAGACCCTTTGCAGACCCCCTCCAGATGCTGCGCCGCGAAGGTGAGAGAGTTAGATTGTCGACAGCTGTGCAGACCCCATGCGGAGAAGCACTCCTCCGACAATCTAACTGTGTCTGTGCAGGATACAGAACGGAGTTCTTGGAGGGGGAAGGTAGGGAGATGTACTGTATGGTTAGTGTATTGGTACACTTCACTGAAATGTTCACAGTGGCCACTGGGTGTCACTATAGCTGTCAAGTTTTTTTATACAGGTGACATCGTGATAGTTGCCCAAAAATTAGCGGCTGAAAATTAAAGTAGCCCAAAAAACGCAACCCGCAACAAGCTAACATTTCCCGCGGAACTGGATCTCAAAATAGCCCAATTGGGCAGGAAACTAGCGGACCTGGCAACACTGCATAGGCTTGAGGGGGAATAAGCATGAGCCCCCTGGGGAGTGGAAAAATAAGGTTTTGTCCAGGGGAAAGGGAGGGCCAGAAGAGAGGGGGAGCCCAGAGATGACTGAAGAGGAAGGCATGGAACCAAGTGGGCCTACCCGCAGCCTAGGAGAAGGGGGGGGGGGGCATGGCAGGGGGTCCTGCTGAAGGACCAGCTGGAGGGAGCAATTGTGAGCCTCCTAAATAAATACTTTTAGGAATGTTGCGTTTTCATGCCAAGAGTTAGTGTCTGATCTTCCTACAGTGCTTGGAAAGACGTGTTTCTCAGTTTTAGAAGAAACAGGTAATGTACAGGACTCTCTTTAAAAATGCAGTCTGAGTAAATTGCAATTAATTTTTTCATAAAGTTTTTTTTTACAATGTGAACTTTCACTACAAATGTGTAGCTAAGCAGAAAATCATGAAAAATGTTGCATCGCATATGTAGTGGTGTTCCCTGGCCTTTCTCCTTTTGTACCTCCGCTGCGGGTGATGGCAGGGACAAGCGGCAGGACCGCTGGCACTCTAGGAAGGTGGGGGTCGAGCAGGCAGCGTTCGGGTGCTTCAGAGGCTCCACGGCGGCCCGACAAGTACAGGGCGCCGCCATGTTGGATTGTTGCGCATGCGCAGTGTATATGTGCTGCGGGGAGCTCCTGGAAGATCGCGTATGTGCAGGGTAAGCGCGCGAAAGGCTTGCCAATAGGTAGGAGGCTCTGAGCTGGGACTACAACTCCCATGAGCCTCAGTAAGGTCACAGGGGGCTCAGGAGCCAATAGAATGTGCGGATTGCGGAGAGGCAGGAAAGGGAAGCTGGTGGAGAGACCACGCTAGCCAGTGTCCCCCTGTGTGTTGCATGGGGTCAGTGACCCACTGCATAGGCCAGAGATTCCCCTTAGGCCCCAGTGCAGGCCCTGAGTCACCACTAGCTTGTGGTACTGCAGGGAACGGCCACAGACAGGGACAGCCTACCCTTTACTGAGATTAGCTGACAGGGACACAGTGTCTTCTTGCGCTGCTGAGCGATTGGTGGTTTGGGAGCAAGCTGCTGGACTCAAGTAAAGACTCGTGAGAGACTATGCTGGATTTGCGGATCCTTCGCGAAGTACAGTTACCGGCTGCTGGAGCGGTCGGAAGGTATTATAATAAGTGCACCCAATTACGGACCTGCAAACAAACACTACCTGGCGCTGATCCGCCTTGGGGGAGGGTTCTTGGGGACAGTGAGTTGCTGAGTGACCAAGGGACTGGTCCGGTACATTGGACATGGTGCGGGGTACAGCGGGGTGGGGGATAGGGACTTACTCCAGGGTGGAGGTGGCAAAGCCACAGGTTGTAGTATTCATTGCCATATCTGCTTGCATGGTGGTTAATATATACCTATGTGTGTATGTTCATGTTTTGCATTCATTATAGTAAACGTTACCACGTTGTGGAATATTTTGTTATTCTTGGCAGGGGAATCTTACTAATTGGGGATCCTGGGCAAGTGGAGGCACGCAAGTACATATTGTTGCCCCAGGCTCCCAGCTAGTGGAGGCCCAGATCTCGCTGAGCCAGCAGGTATACACAGCACTAGTAGTCTTTCTATGTCATTGGGAAAGAGGGCTACATTTGGAGGCGCTGCTGAGAGCTCAGACCTGGGGTGTCCTAATCAGTATCTAAATTGTGATATCCAATTCCGCTATGTTTGTACCATCCCAGACAGAGGTACGCAAGTGGGCCTACAATGCAAGATACCCTTAAATGTGTGACTTCGCAGTGGGGCATGTGCCGCCTCTACGTCCTTGGGCACGTAGGGACCAAGTAAGAAACCTTCCTTCCTTGGCAACGGCCCAAGTTATGGACCATAAGTATGATGCCGACCACACGTGGCGCAAGGTTCCTACTGGCCACTGAACACGAAATATGCCCAGGAAGCGGGGGTACCTCCCGTTCTAACCCTACTGAGGCCCCGGGAGTTCATTGTTCGCTGGTCCACATGGACATAGCTGCCCCACTGGCTATGTCCATGCCCCAACCTGGCCGCACCGGGCCGTCGCCTGAGTTAACTTATGCTCCGTTTCGTACACCGGAGAGCAGCCTAACCCCTACGTGGCCGGCAGCCACTGGACTAGGAGTGTCCTTTACACCGTCCACTATACGGCCCTTCCAGAGCAGAAGTGGCCTGTCCAGACTTAGCTCAGATAGTCACCACACTGGAAGTATCATGCCCAATGAAGTGACGTCACCTGTGCTGGTGGAGGCTCTACATCAATCTTCACAGTCGCAGCAATATAGGAAACTCGAGGCTTTTTCCGGAGACAAACTGACGCCATTAGGAGAGGTCGGGTTTGAAGAGTGGAAGGATCATGCTGAACAAGTACTGCCAGAATGGACCTGCACTGATGCGGTGAGGAGGCAGCAGATCGTTGAGTGCCTGCGGCCGCCCGCATCCCACATAGTGAATTGCTATAGAGATGATCATCCGGAGGCTGACACTCACAGGATTATTCATGCACTCACCAAAGCCTACGGACCACTGGTGGACACTTTCTCCTTGATGGCCAAATTCCACGCTCTTGTCCAGAAGGAGGGAGAAATGCTGTCTGACTTTCTTCGGCGACTTCACTTGGATCTCTGGACTCTGGTAAATAGGAAAGTCGTGCAGAAGGCCGATTCCGATGGACTTCGAACCATGCAGTTCCTGAGGGTACTCCTATCATTACACCCTGTAGCTGTAAGAGTCAGTGGGGGTCTAGTGCCGGGTCAAGCCTTGTCCTTAAGAAAACTTATGGACGAGTACAGGCTTCATGAAACTGTGCGGTTAGGTTGGGATATGAGCACGGCTAAGAAAGTGGGGATCACCGCCAAGGAAACCAAGAAAGGAGAGAGGCTAGAGCGAAGCCAGCCGCAGAAGTGTGGTCGAAGAAGGAGGACCCTGAAGAAATGTGAGTTGATGCATGAAGGACCTACATCAGGAAGAAACCTCTCCTGCTCTTAGGAACCAGTCTGCTAGGAGTAATGTCCAGTGTTTCCGCTGCAGCAAGATGGGCCACATCTCCCCCTTCTGTCCAGTCAAAAAGAAGGTGACCACCAGGACTGCAAAATCCATGCTGTGCACCACCCTGACAGCTGAAACCGCTCCTGTGTCAGAAGAGGTCGCGACCCCAGAGTCCACTGGAGTACCGGTACCGCCCCAGATGGGTGGCCGCATCAGACCCGTGGCCATTGTAAAGGTAGCCATTGAAGGCATTTATGCATCCGCATTACTGGATACTGGTTCGCAGGTAACCATTGTATATCGATCATTCTATGATCAGCACCTTCACCGGTTGCCCCTGCTGTCCGCAGACACTATGAGGTTGCGAGGGTTGAGCCATGAATATTACCCTATTGATGGAGTGGTACGGGTTTGTCTGGATATTCCACAGCTGAATACCGGCAAGCATCATCCCATTAGAAGTGGAGGCGTTGGTGTGTCCTGAACCACAAGAAAACCCCAGTGCACCTATAATCATGGGAACCAATACCGACATAGTACAGGCAGTGATCCGTATGTACTTACAGGAGGCGGGTGAACTACCGTTGGTGGCGCTAACAGCATATCCTGTGTTGCAGGAAGAATGTTGTAGGATAGCTGCCCAAGAAGAGCATGGGGTCCTGTACAAAATTGATTACGGATTGACTGAGATTCCACCAGGGGGAGGAAAGATGATGACTGCCACCTGTTGCTATCCAGAAAGAAGCCAGAAAGATCGGCTGTTCTCGCTGGAAAGTACTGCGGAAGACGACCAGCAGCACGGATACAAGCTGTTAGCCTCGGTGCAGGAATGGCCGTCTAAAATACCGAATAGAGTACGGGTGTATGTACAGAACATTTCTCCCTATCCCATGCCCATTGACTACGGGCAGCAGTTGGGCAGAATATATCCTGTCACTCAGGTGGAGAAGATGGAAGCTAGATCGCAGGCAGCTACCGCATCCACTGTCGCCTCTCAACTGGCGTTTGATTTTGGAGACTCTCCCTTGACGACAGAATGGAAGGAGAGGTTGCAGACCAAGTTGGAAACCAGATGAGGGGTATTCTCCATCAGTGATATGGATGTGGGATGTAGCCGCAGTGCTCAGCATACCATAAGGCTTAGTGACACGACTCCCTTCCGAGAAAGATCCCGTCGCATTGCCCGAGGGATGTGGAAGATGTGAGAAAGCTACTACAAGAAATGGAGGCGGCCAGTATTGTCATGGGATCTCGTAGCCCATACGCATCGCCTATCGTGGTGGTGCGAAAGAAGAATGGGTCAGTACGGCTATGTGTGGACTATAGAACCTTGAATAATCATACTGTACCAGATCAGTATACCCTTCCCCGGATTGAAGACCTCCTCAATGCTCTGTCAGGGAATAAGTGGTTTAGTGTGTTGGATCTGCGTTCGGGGTACTACCAAGTGCCAATGAACTCCGAAGATCAGGAGAAGACAGCTTTTGTTTGCCCGTTTGGGTTTTATCAATTCACGCGCATGCCCCAAGGGATATGCGGTGCTCCAGCCACCTTTCAGCGTCTAATGGAAAAGACGATTGGGGATATGAAACCCAGGGAATGCTTAGTGTATCTGTATGATATTTAGTGTTCGGGAAGACACTGGAGGAGCATGAAGGAAAGGCTGATAAAAGTGCTGGATTGACTCAGTGCTGAAGGACTCAAGCTGTCAATAGATAAGTGTCGGTGACCTACGTGGGTCACATTGTCTCTGCAGAGGGAATATCTACTGACCCCGGAAAGCTAGAAGCAGTGGTGAACTGGCTGCGACCCAATAATGTTATGGAATTACTTTCCTTCCTGGGGTTCTGCGGGTACTACTGAAGGTTTGTGGAAGGCTACTCATGCAAAGCGAAGATTCTTAACAACCTCCTCAAAATCTATCCCCAGGACACGGGTCGTAAAGTCACTTCCGCTCAAGCACCTTTTGGAGACAGGTGGACTCCTGCATGTGAACAGGCGTTTTTGGGGTTGAAGATGAATTTAACACAGGCCCCGGTGTTGGCGTATGCAGATTCGGACCGACCGTATATTCTGCATGTGGATGCCAGTTTTAATGGGTTAGGAGCGGTGCTGCATCAGAAATACGAGACCGGACTTCGACCGGTGGCTTATGTCAGTCGGAGCCTAACGCTCAGTGAACAGAACAATCCGATACACAAGTTGGAGTTTCTAGCCCTCAAATGGGCTATTGTGGACAAGTTGCATGATTACTTGTATGGTGTCACTTTTGAGGTCAGGACTGACAACAATCCTTTAACATACATCAACACGTCTGCTAAGTTGGATGCTACAGGTAACCGCTGGCTAGCTGCACTCGCAAATTATCAATTCACCCTTAAATACAAGCCTGGGCCTATGAACATTGGGGCTGATGCCCTATCTCGACGACCAGGACTAAATCCTACTCAGGATGAGGGTGTTTGGGAAGAGATTCCGGGACCCGGAGTACGGGCCTTGTGCTCCGTAGCAGCGGTGGTGCAAGACTAAGTAGCCTTTTCTGAATTGAGGATAGTGGATTCCTTAGGTGTCAAGCAAAGGCTATTCCAGGGGCGTACCGCTGTCCAGAAGGAATGAACATCACCCCAGATAAGATTATTGCCTGGAAAGATTTGGTACAATATCAAATTCATGACTCAGTGGTAGGAATAGTTCATCAAGCCCTACAACAAGTTAAACCTTCATTGCTCAAACGGGCCCCTAAAGAAATGGTAGCCCTGTTAATGAAAGAAATGGACAAGTTCGAGCTGGATAACTGTCTATTGTATAGGGTAGTACCGTATCACAACCATCCAGATAGACGTCAGTTATTTATACCCAAGATCTTGCAACCCATGGTCCTCTGAGCATTACATGATGATCACGGTCATCTCGGCATTGACAAAACATTCAGGCTACTTTGTGATCGATTCTTTTGGCCCAAAATGAGAGAGTCTGTGGAGATATACTGTAGGCGGTGTAATCGCTGTATACAACGGAAAACGCTACCCACCCGGGCTGCGCCCATTGCCCATTTGAAAAGCTCAGGACCTATGGACCTGGTGTGTATGGATTTTCTTTGCATAGAACCTGACACCCGAGGTATCGGAAATGTACTGGTGATCACAGATCACTACACCAGATATGCCCAAGCCTTTCCTACTAAAGACCAACGGGCTGTGACTGTGGCTAAATTCTTATGGGAGAAGTACTTCCTTCATTATGGGCTACCAAATCGATTGCACTCGGATCAAGGCCGGGACTTTGAAAGTAATCTTATCCAAGAATTGCTTAAGTTGCTGAGTATCACCAAGTCTCGGACGACACCTTATCCAGAAGGTGACGCTATGCCGGAACGGTTCAACAGAACGCTGCTCGACATGCTGGGTACCCTGAAGGGCTCCCAGAAAACTGAATGGAGTAAGCATGTAGAGAGGTTGGTGCATGCTTATAATTGTACTCGCCATGAGTCCACTGGATATACGCCTTTTTTTCTGATGTTTGGACGAGAAGCTCGGTTACCAGTGGATGTACATCTGCGGATATCTACCGATGGGGTATCCAACAGGACGCATTTCAAGTATGTGCAAAGGCTGCAAGACAGTTTGCAGCAGGCATATAAATTGGCAGAGAAAGCCTCGGCTAAACAAACTGCGAATAATAAGAGACGCTACGATCATAAAGTGCGGCATAAGGAAATTCGGCCAGGGGATGCTGTCCTTCTTCGCAATCTGGGCGTCCCCGGGAAGCATAAACTGGCCGACCGTTGGAGAGATGGTGTATATGAAGTGGAGTCGCAGATGCCTGGCCTCCCGGTATACCGTATCAAAGACTCAGAAGGCCGGATAAAGGTATGGCATAGAAATCCCCTACTCCCTATACCTCAAGTAGGAGATGAAGATTTGGAAATACCAGCTGCCTCTCTAGATGGGGAGCCAAATGTTACAGAGGTTGGTCCAGAGACTGTAGACAATACCACCTCTGAGGACTCTATGGAGGGAACCTCTCAAAGGGGCCTTCTGACCGCTGGGGCATCTCCTGAAGGAGATACAGGTAAAGGCCCCATGGTCCAAATCCAGATGAGCTGACTCAAGTGAGCCAGCCCTTAGACCCACAGAGCCCATGCTGTGTGCCTCAAAGAGACTGTGTTGAACATTGAGCCCCTCAAGGGAAGAGACTGAGTTGCAAACCGAGTTTAGTTACTCTCCAGAGGGAGTAACTGAAGAACAGATACGCAGAAGCCAAAGAGTTGGTCAACCTCCCATGAGAATGACATGATCAATTCAGGGCACCCCATTATGAGGCTCAGCAGTGGGCTCGCAGTAGAGTGAGATCTGTGATTGGAATGTTCAATGAAATGTACAGTATAATCTCAAGTAGAGTATACAGTGATAAGTTATATTTCAATATATGCATTTTTATTGTGTAACTGTGTGACATTGGTTTACGTTCCCAAGCGGGGTCGTTGGATTCCACCAGGGGGAGAGTGTAGTAGTGTTCCCTGGCCTTTCTCCTTTTGTACCTCCGCCGCGGGTGATGGCAGGGACAAGCGGCAGGACTGCTGGCACTCTAGGAAGGGGTCGAGCAGGAAGCGTTCGGGTGCTTCAGAGGCTCTGCGGCGGCCCGACAAGTACAGTACGCCGCCATGTTGGATTGTTGCGCATGCGCAGTGTATATGTGCTGCGGGGAGCTCCTGGAAGGTCGCGTGTGTGCAGGGTAAGCGCGTGAAAGGCTGGCCAATAGGTAGGAGGCTCTGAGCTGGGACTACAACTCCCATGAGCCTCAGTAAGGTCACAGGGGGCTCAGGAGCCAATAGATTCCCCTTAGGCCCCAGTGCAGGCCATGAGTCACCACTAGCTTGTGGTACTGCAGGGAACGGCCACAGACAGGGACAGCCTACCCTTTACTGAGATTAGCAGACAGGGACACAGTGTCTTCTTGCGCTGCTGAGCGATTGGTGGTTTGGGAGCAAGCTGCTGGACTCAAGTAAAGACTCGTGGGAGACTACGCGGGATGGAGGATCCTTTGCGAAGTACAGTTACCGGCTGCTGGAGCGGTCGGAAGGTATTATAATAAGTGCACTAACACTGGTACCTGCAGGCGCTGATCCCGCGTTGGGGGAGGGTTCTTTGGGGACACTGAGGGCTGAGTGACCAAGGGACTGGTCCAGTACATTGGACACGGTGTGGGGTACACGCGGTGGTGGGATAGGGACATTACTCCAGGGTGGAGGTGGCAAAGCCACAGGTGTCATATTATTGCATTGCCATATCTGCTTGCATGGTGGTTATATATACCTATGTGTGTATGTTCATGTTTTTCATTAACTTATAGTAAACCGTTACCACATTGTGGATTATTATCATTATTCTTGTTCAGGGGAATCTTACTAATTGGGGATCCTGGGCAAGTGGAGGCGCTGCCAATTACATATTGTTGCCCCAGGCTCCCAGCTAGCGGAGGCCCAGATCTCGCTGAGCCAGCAGGTATACACAGCACTTGTAGTCTTTCTATGTCATTAGGAAAGAGGGCAACACATATGTGAAGACATTTGTTGAACTCTAGTTTGATATATTGTTTGAGGCATTATTGTGTGTGATTTGCATTTACACTCTTCGCGGGTTGAGATGCGTTTTAGAGCAAACAAGTAGTAATTCTTCAGAGACGAAATGCAGAGCTTTAAAACCCTTAGAGGTCTCTTCCTTAAACTGTGGGGGTCTGTAAAAGGTCCCACAGCTCTGTGCACGGAAATATACAAATATGAATAACTCTCATGTTGGTCTGTCAACCAGGAAAAAAAAGAATTTACCTTAACTATAACTTTGTACTATGCTTGTGTAGCCAGGTCTTCCCGGTCTGTCAGTGCCCCCCTCACCTCGCTGCCGATCGCGGGGGCCGCCGCGTCCAATGGCGGCTCCGTCCGGCGAGTGCAGGGGTGAGGGCGGTCAGGTCCCGGCTCGGGGGTTGCTGGGGACGCATGCGGCTGGTTGCCAGGGCCGTACGCGCGTTACAGGGTTCCCGGCGCTCTTGGAGCCGGGTTGTAAGGGAGCCGCCATTGCGTTTCAGTTCGCGCATGCGCAGTAGCCCCCGGCGGCCCGACAGAGTTGCGCATGCGCAGGGAGGCCGCGAGAGTTAGGGGGAAGTCGCGCGAGCGTGAGGCTAGTCAGGGGAAGGGTGAGGCAGCCCCAGATAGCTTGTGCAGGCGCAGGGAAGGTGCGCACGCGGCCCCAATGTGCTTCTAGGCTCCATGGGACTACAACTCCCATGGTGCATAGCGAGGGAGGCACCAGGTGCCTCATAGTGGCCAATAGGGCTGAAGGATTGCCCTGGAGGAAGGAGATACATTGTTTGGACTGCAGCTACGCAGTCAGTTGGAGTCTGGGAGCTGTGAGGGAAGCACGGGTGCGGGGAGTGAGTGCAGCTCCTGCATCCAGATAGGTACCCACACCCCAGGTAGGCCCCAACTCCCCACCAGGTTAGTGGGTAATTGATAAGGGACGGCCCCAGTTAGGGACTCTGCCCTTAGTGTGAGTGCTGTCTTGTCAGAGTCACAGCTATCAGTGCTGTGAGGTCTGACAGGCAGGCACTTTGTTTGTGCAGCACGGTTGCTGCACGGACCAAGTAAGTGGCCGTGCGTATTGCAGGTAGTTAGTTATTTAGAGCCAGGACCGGGAAGGGCTAGGGGGGGGCGAGATAGGCCAGTTAACCCCTTAGGTCCCAGAGAGGTCCTCACTCCCCAGTTTGTGGTGCTACAGGGACAGGCCCTAGGTTAGGGACCGTGTTATGTAGTGCCAGTCTTAGATAGGGATCAGCGGATGCTGCAATTCCTGAAAGGAGACTTGGGCCCAAGTCGGTGCTCAAAGACAAAGACTATCTTCAGGGTGGGACCGCCCCTGGCGGACCCCAAGCAAGGATTCACCGGACCGGATCAGACGGTATCCCAGAACGACAGAGCCTTTGTGAAGTTCCTTGCAAGCCCGAGTGCAGGAGCACTCGGCAGGTACTCTATAAGTGCACCAACAGATCATAACATTCTATTAACACATAGTGGCAGCGCTGACCACGGGACAAGGGTTGGGCTGTGGACACCGTGTGGGGATGTTATAATGTTGTGATGGTATAAGTATGATGTAATAGTTATCCTTTGCTCATTCAGTAAACCTGTTATCCATAATACTGGTGTATGTGGTTTCTGAGTGGGTTCCTATGTTAGGGTCACTCTACATTTCCATAGAATCCTACATAGGTGGAGGCGCTGAAACAAGAAACGTTCCAGAGGATTCACCCCAGGCTCTCACTAGCGGAGGCTCAGACCTCCTGTGAGCCTGCAGGTATACGCACCACACCGGTTACACCGTATGTTCTACTCACCCACACTATATATGCGATTGGGTGGGGTGGAATACCCGTTACACTAATAAATGATTTTTTTTTCTCTCTTATTTAAATATGTATCATGTGCCATTTAAACGTAAGCACATCAAAAGACATGCCAAGCACATACCCAGGCTGAATGTTTAGAAAACAAGGCTGAAAAACAATACTCGGGTGTTTTTGTTTTTTTTTAGATGAGTTAACTATACATTTTCTCCACTGTCACAGATCTAAAAGATAGCACAAGTGGAAGGAGAAAAAAGAGCAGCGATGTTTTAGTGTGCGGAGACAGGAAAGTGAGATTTGCTGTCATAGTTCTTCAGAAATAATTACAAACTATTAAACCTATTGCACAACAAAATATTATCCCATCAGAAAAAAAACAATGCATTACTAGTAAATTATCATTAGCCAAAGGAACCTTGCTGATCTTTAGTCAGGATTCTTTAATATGTAAATTTTTTGCTGCTTCAATAATATACACACTGGAAGAACAGAGAAATACAGATGTAGCCATTGTTATTGCAACGTTTGCGGCGCGCTCCCATGGGGGAAATGATGCAATAGCCCCGCCTCCTTCTCACACGCTGCCAATTCAAATTTAAATCAATGGCTTCTACTCATGCTGGCGTGTTCTGTATATCCCGCTACTATGTGCCAAACGTTGCAATAATGTTGGCTACATTTGTATGAAGAAATTAAATGATCAACCTTGCACGTGGAGACAAACTAACAGGGAAAATATGTATTTCCTTAACTTTCTCTACTTACCAGTCCTGCACTGCATTGAACGACTCCTCATTGGTGATGTCATACATTAAAATAAAACCCATGGCACCTCGGTAATAAGCTGTGGTAATTGTGCGATATCTTTCCTGTCCAGCTGTATCCTAAAATAATAAATATAAATAATTAGAGCATTGCATTATTACATTTCAGGTGGTAAAATATTCCAGTTGGCCAGCTTCTGGTGAGAGACTTGAGTTTTTAACTCCAAAATAAATGCACACTGGAACTAGACAGATACTGTAGTGCAGACGAGTATTCTAAAACAAACCTGGGGCAATCACCAACAAGACCCAGGTACATGCCGAGTAAATGCTGGGTACATGCTGCAACATTTCAGTAACATTTCTGCAGACAGACTACTGGCCCATCGGATTAACAGCGGGGGTCCCTGGCAGTCCTATTCAAACTGAATGGGACTGCCGGGACCCCTGCTGTGTTAATCCGATGGGCCATTAGTCTGTCTGCAGAAATGTCACTGAAATGTACCCAGCATGTACCCAACATGTACCTGGGTCTTATTGGTGATAGCCCCAGATTTTCCAAGGCAAGTTTAAGGCAAGTTTTAGAATACTCATCGGCGCACCTGTAATACATTTAATTTATATTAGTCTGCAAACGTAGAGCAGTGCTGATGCAATTGACATATTAACATGGTTGGTTTCATGATTGAAACATTTTTTTTCCTGATGGAAAAGCATGTTTTATATTAGTGTAATAAAACAGCACCAAAATACCTAAAACAAATGTCTATTTTTTTTTGCAATAGCCCCGGTAGTGAGTTTTGAAATAACCAAGGCAAGTTTAAAAAAGATATATACAGTATGGAGGACATATCTACTGTGAATTATGAAGTTGTGGAGATGACCGATCGCATTGTGGCTACCTTTGCTCCAAACAGAATAGGATCTGAGTGATACCAACTGGGGAACCCCCATTACACCACCTATTTGCTTGGGTGATTTGGCACATGAAACCAACTACTTTAGTAGCGTTGATCCATGAATATGATAGACATCTGCCTTGGGCCTCCTCGTTTTCTTAACACCTGTGCAAGTTGGACGTCCGGTAGAAATTCTGTCACTTAATACCCACTGCGGTTTTAACTCCTTTATCTTGTGAGTGAGCATGTGTCTCTGTTTTTTATTAAAATCTGTTTTTGGTACCATTTCACACTATGGAGCATGCGCTTCTCAATCTTTTTATATATATATATATATATATATATATATATATATATAGATATAGATATAGATATAGATATAGATATAGATATAGATATAGATATAGATATATAACAAATATATTATTTTTAAAATATTATTTATAAAGAGTCTTCCTTGTCTTTCATGGTTTGCATAATTCCAAACTGTGTGAGATCAGGGAGACTTATTTCTAACTCTCCCATTTTAGCAGAAAAACTGTTTATGTTTTGACATGAATTATGGATCAATGCTTTACACCAGAGGTGCACAAACTAAAGCGTGTGCCCCGCAGGGGGGGTGCGAGAATTTTTTAGGGGGGTGCAGTGGTTATAGAGGCCCCACACTCTTCCTCAAGGCATTTAAATGAAATACTGGGGGACCGCGCGAGGCATCTGTATCTCACTTACCGTGAGTCAGCCGACTTCGGGCGACACGTCACCATGGCAATGCCGCGGGGTCATGTGAAGTGACGTCACATCACCCCGCGGCGTCATTTAACGACCATCGCCATGGCAACGCAGCGTCATTTGATGCCGGCACACAGGTAAGGGGGCGTGAACCCTGGGGGAGAAATGGCAAGGGGGCGCAGCACCTTAAGTTTGCGCACCCCCGCCTTATATATTAAATAAAGATATTTTCAATTCTATGTAGGTTGTGATGTCTCTTACTGGATTACCATGACAATTATGCATTGTTTCTGTATGCAAGAGCTTTCCGCATTGCAGAAAATCTATTCTTCAAAATTAGAGAAGCTCTCAGCAATGACACAACATACAGTGGTGTGAAAAAGAAAGTACACCCTCTTTGAATTCTATGGTTTTTCATATCAGGACATATAGTGTTGCAATGGCCCAGTCAATGTCCAGACCTCAACCCGATTGAAATGCTGTGGCGGGACCTTAAGAGAGCTGTGCATAAACAAATGCCCACAAACCTCAATGAACTGAAGCAACGTTGTAAAGAAGTGGGCCAAAATTCCTCCACAACGATGTGAGAGACTGATAAAGTCATACAGAAAATGACTACTTCAAGTTATTCCTGCTAAAGGTGGTTCTACAAGCTATTGAATCATAATGTATACTTAGTTTTTCACACATGGCTTCTCCATTTTGGCTTTATTTTTGTTAAATAAATCATGACACAGTGTAATATGGCATGTGTTGTTGTTCATCTGAGGTTGTATTTACCTAATTTTAAGACCTGCTAAGGAACAGATGATTGTTATTATGTCCTGATATGTAAAACCATGGAATTCAAAGACGGTGTACTTTCTTTTTCACACCACTGTATGTTGTATTTCTCAAATGTAAAGAAAGTGTGAAAGCTCATGCATAAAAACAACTACAGTATATTATTTCCACGTTGGAACAAGTTTGCAACCTATTAGATATTTTGGTGACTTGTAATTTTTCCTCAGACAACATTTGTGGTATGGCGCATTTTTCTTTTTTTTTTTTATGTATAGAGACCATTCTTTACTGAACTTAAAATGTAACTTGATCAGGAAAATATTTGTGACTACCAATAACATTATTTAACTGACCAAGTTCTCTGAAAGTTTAATTTTTATGACCCTTCCTAACAGTGTTGTCATTTTCATCTTTGTAGTTTTACTGTAAGATCCCATACTTGGCTCCAGACATATGTATGTTTGCACACCAATCATTAATTGCTTTGTAACTTGAATGCAATCAGTACAGTATATGTTCCACTGGCTACGTGTTCCACCAGTGTTCTAATGGCTACATCAAAGTGATTACCTTGACGTAGCCATTATTGATTGCCACATGAGAAAAGAGGTTGCTTGACTGTGCTGGAGTCTTTTCTATGCCATGTATTAATCAAGACATGGGTATGGATTTTAGAGATTAAAGAAATCTATGTCATATTGAAACACTATGGTGCGAGCGTAGAGTAATGCAGATGTAGCAAGACTTACTGTCTTCGGTGCCTGCGATTCTGCGACCACGGCAATGAAGGATTAACCCTGCGGGGGGTCCCATTCAGATGCATGGACCCTCCGCAGCTCCATCGCAAAAGACACTGTCCCCAGCGTCACGGACGTTTGACTGTTCATCCGCTGCGCAGGGGAAAGTAAGTCTTGCTACATCTGTACATAACTCAAGGTGTAGTGAGCAATACATTGAGCTGTCATTATGTCTTGTACCCAGAGAAGTAATGTGGAAAGACCTGGCACTCACAAAAATTCATACATTGAAACAAAAAAAAAATTAAGCAGTAGTTAGTGACATCCAACGAAAGTAAGAGGGATAGATTTAAGTGAAGCTGGGCACTATAGAAAAAACATTATTTATTGAAATATAGAAGTTGCCAAAAAAGGCCGACGTTTCGATCTATAAACTAGACCTTCATCAGGGCCTTTTAAGCCCCGATGAAGGTCAAAATTCTAGTTATAGACCGAAAACGTTGGCCTTGTTTGGCCAATTCTATGTCTCAATAAATATTTTTTTGCTACAGTGCCCAGCTTCCCTCCAGTTTGTACCTGTCCTTTAGTGCTAATTTCTAGGCTCTAGGTTGTAATAGTCTTTAAACTTTTAGCATGTGTGTGTTATATTTAACAAAGGATTGCAATGGCTTCATGCAGAGCTATAGTACACATTTTTAAATAATAGTAACATAAGCTACCATGAAAAACGCTGTATGGAAAAGAAGGTTGCCTTGTAAAATTCTTCTAGATCATTCTTAATTTTCAAACATGCATGTTTTAAGTGTCCTTAGCTCTTTGGAGCATGCAGGGGTTGGATTACCTGCAGGTAATGCCACCCTGATAATAACCAAAAACCTAGACGTTTGTTGTCTTTAGATTGGATAAACTCTCCGGTCTAGACCCACTAATCTCCATTAATCTATTTAACGTGACATCATTAAAATAGTATTAAATCGATCAAATTCACTAAGCTCCATTAAGGTTAACACTGGGAAATAGTGATACATTATTTAAGCGAGTCCCTTACTGAGTTTCTGAGCCCTATACATTAACAACAAATTAACAATAACATAAACATTAAAATGACAGCTAAATAAAAATATAGGTTTCCGTTTTGTATGAATCTACATATGTGGTTAAAATAATAATTACAATTGGTAAAATATAAATAACAACTGTACCACCGACAGTCAGTCTTAGTTTAAATCCTAAGTGAAATATTAGTGCAAAACTAGTGCTCGCATGACAATCAATAATATACAGTGACTACAAGCTAAACAACCTGTGCACATGAGTCCAAAAAGAGTCCAATGAGCTGTCCAAAAAGTCAATCTGGCTATCACAACCAGTATAGGTACTGAGAAGAATTAACCTCTTGTGGCGCTATGGTTTATAGCGCCACAAGAGGTTAATTCTTCTTAGTTTAAATCCTGCTGAGTAACATGTTTATTAAAGATCATAATACAAAAAAAATGTCACATCTCACAATCAACAATTTGTAATCATAAACAATGAATATTTGTTCACGGAGAGGATACTCTCAGGTTAATTGGAACAGAAGCTGAAAAAGTTATTTTGGTTTATTGTGTGAATTATTCACTTATCATATGAACTGAGTCATTTTAAAATGTGCAGATAATGAACGATGGGCCTTGCAGTTAATATAACATTCACACTAGTCTTCGCAACTTTGTTGCAAATCTTCTATAAATAGAAATCCGCGGTGATACACAAAAAATATATTTAAAAAAAATGTGTCTTAAAAATAATGTATCACTGCTAATATACTGGTACAAATATGTCGCTGCTAATGAGGATAAGAAATGTCTGATGTGTATTTCTACCTTTGTAAGCCTGTGATCTCCATTTTTCTGTATGGCCCTATATGGTCAGCAGCAATTAGCGGTTTGGGATTCAGATGCTGGAGATAAGGAATGAGCTCAAGAGGAAAACAATATTTAGTAGAAAAGAAGTAGGGTAAAGTAGGCCATGTTTAGTGGGAATTGCTATCCCCGTGTTGACATAGATCCAGTGTATCTTCACGGAATGAGGAAAGTAGTGATGACAGAGGTCCCAGCGGAACTGGGATCAGTATGCCAAATTCTCTCTAGTGATAGCGGGCACGTAAAGGGATATTATAATATAGTAAAGAGGTTCTAAAACAACGGGAAGCCCAAAATAGTGGATGAAAGTGTCTATTGGATTTGAACACCAATTTCTAATTAACCCATACACACACCGATCCACGCGAAAATAATGATATTGTAAAAACCTTAGATAAGGGAAATGTGTTCTGTTATACATTTATACTTGTTTTTCATCTTATTTTACCTGCCCAGAGAAGTTAGCTTGTAGCCTATTCATGTTTTTCCTCTACACGACAATATAGCCCTTTGCTCACATCAGTGCTGCATTTCTTAACAAAAAGTGTTTGCTTTCCAAAAGAGTAAACTATAACCTTACAAATAACCTCTTACTTGCTGCAGCAATCTGCAGGGGGTACTGTGAGATACAAGGAATTTAGTTGTTTAAAAAGCCATGTACATTAGAGAGATCAATTTAAAATAATCTCTTGGGTTACCTTGCACAATATTTCTTTAGTAAATGTATTGTGTAACAGTGAATATTAGGCAACACTGTCTGATCTCTAAAGTAGGAATAGATTCCTGAGATGAAAAACAAAATCATTTTAGGATGATTTCTTTTGATTTGTTGAGTGCCAAGATTTAAAATGATTAAATTCCCTATTTGCATTGTACTGTACTGATTTTTGTTCTATAGTTCAGGTACAGTAGTATATATCTAGACAGGTCAGATGGTGCCAAACTAGTATAGTATATTCCCAACACACACCTGATCATCAACTGAGATTTCATGTTATCTAGGTTGGATAGCTGGTGAAGAACAGTGGGAAGAAGGTTACTTAGATATTGTAGTGTACAACAATGGATAATGGTGTTAGATTTGCGAGAGAGATAGATACATTATAGAGAATAGAATGAAAGCATGCAGAACATGGAGCACACACATTGGGTGTAGCGGATAGAATAATATATGATGATGCAGAGTATTATGTCTAAAGGACAGAAGGAAAAAAAGTAAGTATTTAGAAGCAAACTACAGTAGTATTGTTGTTTGACAAAGGATGAAACTTGAATGTACTGTATACAATATGTACTGTATATGTATTGTATATGGACAAATAGATTATTTTGATTGCAGCATTTTGGATAGGTTGTACTGATAAGAGTTCAGCATCATCAAGACTATTTTTTGCTGGAGGCTACAGTAGAAAAGGAAGGTGAGGTTATGGATGTATAGATCATATGTGTTCTGTAGTCTAGAGGGCTTGATAGCAAGGATTTATAAGGGAGTACGAATGCAGGATGATAAGAGCTGAGTGGAACACCAATGCAACATGTATATAACAACATTAATAGTAAAACCATCCACTGTAACAGCAAAAGGGGGGATTAAACTATTTGGCACTGGCACTGCCAACATCAAGCTAAAACCCCCAATGTTTTCTCACTAAATTGAAGATAAGTATTTTGAACATGTTTTGTAGTGTCAATCAAGCAAACTGCTGTATTTGTCTGGATCAACAGGAGGGCTGATACATGGATGTGAATGTATTGCAGTTCCAGATGTTTAACACATTTGTTACCAAACACCAGGAGTGGTTAATATTAGTTGTATACTCAATGTGTTACATAGTAGATGAGGTTGCAACAAGACATTCAGTATGTTCATCAAATTCAACCTATGCTACATTTACAATATACATTTACATTTACAATATACTTCTATATTTGTATTTACAGTATGCTGATCCAGAGGAAGGCAAGCAAAAAACCCCAGTGAAATATCATCCAATGATATCTCATAAGGGGAAAAATAAATTCCTTCCTGACTCCAAATAATGGCAAAAAAGAGAAAGCGAATATCAGCTCGAGGATAGTAGTAGAAAAGTATAGTTAAAAGATTGAATAATGATATAAATAGCGGAGTTCCGGACGGGTTGTAGGAATGTGGGGTCAGGTAATGGGAGACAGGGGGAGACGCTTGCCGGGGGTGTTTGATGAAGGAAAGGAGCAAACATTAGGTACTTATATAGAGTGAGTACTCCCCACTACAATGTGTACCTCCGTGTAGGCTTTAGCAGTCCTCACCCCGTGCCTCCAAAATGCTCCGGAGTGGAGTCACACACTCACTATGAGACAACGCCATTCCTCTCCTCCTGCTGTAGTGAGTCTGCTTGATTGTTCACATGCAGGCTCACCTCTGTGTCCCCCGATGGCATCCATCGATCAGGATAAGTGTAACAGGCAAAAAAGATCGATGTGACTGCCGCTCCAAGAAGAACAATTAGTGGAAACTCACCAGCTTTAAAAGATAAAATCCACTTATTGAACTACATAAAAAGCAGACAAAAATTGAACAAAACTCCTCTTCCCACGCGTTTCACGCCCACTGTGGCGCGTTCTCAAGGAGTGTGCAGTTGGGGGAATGAAATACAATTTATACCTCCCCAAAAACACAATAGACAGCTGGTGTCAATTAGTAATAATACTGTAAATGAAAAACAAACAAAGTAGACACAATAAAATGGAAATCAAAGAACCTAATATTAACGATAATAAAGTTTTTAATGGTAGAAAATGCTTTAAATACCCATTGGGTGTTTAAGCCATTTGATATCAAAGTATCTAAAGTAAAAATCCAATAGGCCTCTCTTTGATGTAATAGAGAAGTCTTTTTGCCCCCTTGTAAATGTGGTTTAATGTGCTCTATGGCTATACATTTAAAGTTATTCAGACTACCAGATTGGCAAGTACTGAAATGTTTCGACACAGGGTGTGTCTGATCTTTCTTGGATATTGGTCTCATGTGTTCTAATAATCTCTCTTTGAAGGATCTAGTTTTACGACCTATGTACCTCAAATTACATCCACAGATGAGCATATAAGCAACATAATGTGTCTTACAATTTATGAATGACAAAATACTAAATATTTGTGTCCTTCCTTTATTGGCAAATGTATTTGTTTTTTGAACAAATTTGCAGATCTTACATTTGCCACATGCGAAACAGCCAAGCAAAATTGGAAAAAAATCTTTATTAGATTTGGTAATACTGTAGGTTTGGGCATACTGGGTGATACTATGTTAGCCAGCATTTCAGATTTAAAAAAAAATTAATTTAGGGTCCATTGTGACCATATCCCTCAAAAGGTGGTCCGTGGACAAAATATGCCAGTATTTTGTGACAATAGATGTAATACTGTTTGCTTGATTACTGTATCTTGTAATAAAGAAGGGAGGATCTTGATAAGATCTATACAAATTGTGACCATCAATTCCACCTTTATTTTTTCTGTTGTAGTATTTGTGGGATCAGGGTCAATCAGGTTCTCTCTCAATTGTGAGCTTGCATTATGGTATGCTTCATTAAGTATTTTTGGATTATATCCTCTGTTTTTAAATCTTTGAAATAACTCAAGAGAGCTAGAGTCAAAATCGGTCGTCGTGGAACAATTTCGTCGCAATCGTAGAAATTGTCCAAGAGGAATGCCATTGAATAAACTGCAATGGTGACAACTGACAGCATGTAATAATGTATTACGAGAATTCGATTTTCTATAGATGTCGGTATAGACCTTCGTGTCCAAATCCACATAAAGATGTTTAAAAAAGGAATAGGGTAAGGGTTTAACTTTAGGGGTTTTAGTGGTCAGAGTAGGGGTTAACTTTAGGGGTTGTTGTGGTTAGGGAAAAGGCTTAGGCTGCGGACATGGTTCCGCAACCCGTGCGGAGACGCGCGGAGGCTGAGGGAAAGTGGGTGCTTTCCCTTTCCATAGTACTCGGCCATGGGGGGGCGTTCCTAGTGACGTCACGGAGCTGATTCGCCCTCATTGGGCATCGCGCGCCCCCTCCTGCCTCGGCGCCCGCACGCCGCATGTACACGAACACTGCCTTAAGGCAGTCTGTCCACTCAGTGTGTGGGCGCGTCCGCGTGGTCTGAGGTACCATGGACACAGCCTTAGGCTAAGGTCCCACTGCATGCGCTGGCGCGCCCGCCTTGCGTCCTGGCGGCACGTGCACGGCACTTCACCGCAATCTGCGGTCTGTAAGGAGCTTTTTTTAGGCATGGGGGCGTGGCCAAAATGGGTCAGGTGAGTGCGGGCTTGATGGGAGGGAGGGGGGAGCTTGGCAGCAACAACAAAAAACAGATGTTTCTTCTGAAAGCAGGCACAGTGCGGCTGCTTTATTACAATTGTAGCCATGTGTAAAAATGGTGTACATATCTTTGTCATGCTGGCAGTAAACCTGGTAAGTATGCAGGGTTGCCAGCAACAATTATGGAGGTTTGCCCTCAAATCCTGGTGAGGTGTCATATGTAACAAAGGAAGTGACAACATGCTTTGTGTCCCCTGTTAGTGACACAAAGGTGGGTCTGTTTCTGGAGGTTATATAAGACACAGAACTGCCTAAAGTTAGTTGTTAACAAGGAGTTTTGAATTAGTCTACCAGAGTGTCTGCAGCAGTTCAAGGCTGTCAGAGTCAAGTGCAGGCTAACTACACATTGTGTTCAGGGACCTGACACAGATGGTGATCTCCCTTAGGGGAGAGGTGAACCAACTCTATTAAGAGAGGAGGAACCTTCTGAAGAGGGGTACCTCAACAAGATGAGCGGCTAAGCACGACCGCTATGAGGGGCAGTCTTCCTATGGAGATGCCAATAAAGATGCCCTGGTTCAAAAGATCCCTTCTGTGTGAGAGTGAAGTTATTCCACAGAAGGATGCACCAAGAAGGAGTTCCCCATCAGATACTTCCCCTGCTGCCGCAGAGATCCTGATGGGGTGGAGGCGCTGTAACTGAATGTGAGTAGGACTCCGAGCACACTACATAAGATGCCTGTCATGGTGATATTCCCCATACCAACCAAGCGGGAGACTCAGGAGTTCTGTTGCCAGCAGGTGCACCTCACATCACACAGACATGTAATGGGGCCAGTAGACCACAGGGGCCAATGTGAGATTGGGTGGGGGCCCGTAGAACCATTACACAGTATTAGCACAGGGACTGAAAGAGAAGAAAAAGAAACCCCTTCCGTTACAGCCCAGTCAGATGCAATTCTCTGCATCGACATGACACAGCCTGCAGTATTCCCTCTCCCCCCCCAATGTTTAGCTACCAGCAACCATAATAATAGTAACATGCAAATGAACATGTTTCTTATTGGCTCCCTGGCGCACATTTGTGACGCGTCAACGCACGGGATCCCAATCCTGTTGTAGCCCCTGCTGGCTGACGCGTCACAGTGTTCAGTGAGCCAGGAACTGAGGTGACACCGGGGACAGCTAGGGAGGAGGTAAGGGGCTGGTGAGAGGCGTGGGCATGGCTGCGCGTGCCACCGGCTGCAGCGGGGACCTAGCCTTAGGGTAAGGGGTTTTAGGGTAAGGGCTTATGGTAAAGGGTTTAGGGTAAAGGGTTAATGTTTTTAGGGTAGGGGGCAGCGTTAGTATTATGGGTTAAGATCAGGGGATTTTAGAATAAGAGCAAAAGGAAAGGGATTGCGGAGTGATCGACTAAACCATACTAATTGTGTAATGAAATAAATACATTTTAATTGATAATAATAAATGAAAGTAGGTGCAACTGTGAACTAAAGTGAATCAGAAAAAGGTGAGGGGTACAATTGACTGTACTCTAAAGAAAATTCACTTAAATGCACACTACCTATATTTAAAATGTAACCTTTAATGTTATATACTTAAAACATATATTACCAAAGAAAATGTGTGATAACTATTAATAATAAATTAAATAAAGTCACTCATGCTACCAAGAAAGCCTCTCATGTGTAGATACTCCAATGTACCATTGAGACTGGAGTATTAGAGGCTACAAAAGGTGCATACAGCCAGGGTGAGCAAATAAGCCCACCACTTCACTAGCTGGCCCGATGAGCTAGTAAATATAGTAACAGCAGGGACGGTATACCATATAGCTTAGAATAGATGGTACTGTACATCCAAGTGTTCAGTGCCAATATGCCCCAGAAACCATTGCCGAGCTGCTACACTAATTTTTATATATAGGGCTAAGCTAGAATGAATGGCTGACAAACACTGTATTAAAACAGCCCCATAACGGGGGCTGACAACATCATCATGGACGCGTTTATTTTTAATAGTTATCACATATTTTCTTTGGTAATATATGTTTTAAATATATGTAGCAGGCTTCCCCCTAGCCCCCTTACCACCGCGGTAGCCATTTCAGGATCGCGCATGCGCAGTAAAGATAGTGCATGCGGTCCCAATGCTACAGAGGTCCTGAGTGGACTACAATTTCCAGCAGCCTCTGGGGATTGCCCTTTCACCCACATCACGTGCAGCCCGCCAGCAAATAGGGGTTTGCAGCTTCTCCTGTGGAGGAAGGATACAATGTTGCGGGGACCACGTTTGTCAGTTGGAGCTGGAAGCAGGAAGGGGGAGGCAGGGTGTAGGGAGCAAGTTGCTCCTACACCAGGTAAGGTAAGTCCCCAAGTCCCAGGCAGGCCCCAATCCCTGTTAGGGTAGTGGGTAGGTACTGAGGGACGGCCCCTAAGGTTGGAACCCTGCCCTTAGGTGTGAGTGTGTGTGCAGTCTTGTCAGTGTCACGGCTGTCAGTGCTGTGAGTGCTGACAGGAAGGCACAGTGTGTGTGTGCAGTGTAACTGCAGGTACCAGGTTGTGTGCAGTGTAACTGCAGGTACCAGGTTGTGTGCAGTGTGGCTGCAGGTACCAGGTTGTGTGCAGTGTGGCTGCAGGTACCAGGTTGTGTGCAGTATAGCTGCAGGTACCAGGTTGGTTGCAGTGCGTTTGCTGCAGGTTCGGTGTGAGTGCAGTGGGTTGCTGCAGGTACAGTTAGTGCAGTGGGTTGCTGCAGGTATTAGGGAGAAGTTAGTGAGAGGGGATCCGGGAGGTGAAGGGAGAGGTAGAGTGGGTGCAGGGGGTCAGTGACCCACCTGCATAGGACAGGCTACCCCGTAGGCCCCTAGGAGTGTTCCCTGAAGTCACCAAAGGTTTCTGTGCTGCAGGGACGCCCATAGTGGTAGCGAGCATCACCCTTCACTGTGTAGACAGCTAGGGACCAAGGGACAAGCGTGCGCCGTGACCGGAAGGTACTATAACAACAAGTGCACCAACACCGGTCAACAGGCGCTGATCCCGCCTTAGGCTAAACTCTTTAGGAACACTGAGCGAGTGGTTACAGAACTGAGCCTATACTAATAGCATCATACATGGACACGGTGTGTGGGGCACGCGGTGAGGGGACGGAGACGTTACTCCTGATGAGAGTGGCCGAGCCACTAAGGATATATGATCGTTAGAGTATAAGTGTGTAAGATATATGTTATTTCAGTAAAGCCCTTTGCTATTTCACATCCAGTGTATGTGTTCATTTGTATGTGTCCTGCGAGGAACAACTCCCGCCCTGCTGGGAGCCATCGCAGGTGGAGGCGCTGCACCATATAGTAGTAGTAAGAGTAATTCACCCCAGGTTCCCCATGGCGGAAGCTCAGCCCTCCTGGTTGCCAAACAGGTACAACACCACACTGATAAGTAGTCAGATACACCTACCCACCCCAATCTCACTTAGGGTGGGGGTAAGAGGGCTACATATATAACATTAAAGGTTACATTTTAAATATAGGTAGTGTGCATTTAAGTGAATTTTCTTTGGAGTACAGTCAATTGTACCCCTCACCTTTTTCTGATTTTAGAATAAGGGTTAAAGTTAGGGACTTGCTTTAGCAGCGAAGTGGCCAGCTGCTGAATGGTCCGGTGGTGGGGTGAGCCAGGAGATAAGCGTCTGCGGTCATTTGGTCGCAGCAAAACGTCCGCTCCCAAATGTCATAGACAGTGCTGGATGGTGAAAATAATTATAAAGAGACTGATTTGCTTTATGAGATCAAATGGTCACCAGAGTGTGAAGGAGTTCTTGTTCTAACCTCCAAGGAGTGAGTTCTTCTATAGAGAAGTGGCTGAGGCCTAGTCCTGAAGGGGATAGGGTACAGTGATATGATCCAGTGAATGTACCTACTATACTGCCAATAAACCTCAGTCATACCAAAAACTGGTGTAGTCCTTGAAGCATGGCAAAGAGACAGTGATAGGGAGCTCCTACTACTGCTAGGTAAGTAGTGAGCGGTGCTAATGTGTAGGTAGCGATATAAACATAGGAGAAGAAAGTAACCCAAAATAAGCACACAAGCTCACGCTCTGATGAATTGTGGTAATATTAAAAACTGTATTTATTATAATCAACAACTAAAATATTGGGTTTTAAAATGGCAATTAAGACGCGTATATTTTATATTTTAGTTGTTGGTTATAATAAATACAGTTTTTAATATTACCACAATTCATCAGAGCGTGAGCTGGTGTGCTTATTTTGGGTTACTTTCTCCTCCTATGTTTTGCATGGCAAAGAGAAAAGAAGTGTCCATGAGGTGCATCCTGCACAACCAGGATCCTCTTGGACTGGAGGCGCTGACCGGTAAAGAGACACCGTGAGCCTATCCTGATGTCCTCCCCACAACACCGCGGAGATCTCCTGCCTCCTGTTTACCACTTAGGTATGAACAGCAGCCACAGAATACAGCACATTTCCCAGAAGAGAGGGGGGGGGGGGAGGGGGAGAAGAGGGCTACACATGAATATGGTCACAATCAAGCAAAATTATTATTTTTACTTTCCAATCCAATGAAAGTCTGTGTTGTTCAGGCAAATTGTGTTTTTTGAATGCAACAAGAAAAAAGGAGCAAGCAGGGCATAAATACAATTTATATTTGAGTATAATTTAGTGCTCATGGTAAACAATACTGTAGGTAGTCCCACGTTCTGGTAAGGTCATTTAAAGTCAAAGGAACAAAGAAGTGGTATAAATACACTTACAAACCAAGTACAGAAATAGGAAACAAACATGATGTGGATTTGGCAGCACTGTAAATATCAGCCAAGTTTGTGTGTGTGTGATGCAGTCAGAGAAATGGAGCGAGCTGGAATATCTCTCCCTGGCTTCCTATTAAATCCGTTGTAACGGGTATTCCCCACCCAATCGATATACCAGTATAGTGGGGTGAGTAGAAATGCGGTGTTACCGGTGTGGTGCGTTATACTGCAGGCTCACAGGAGGTCTGAGCCTCCCGTAGTGAGAGCCTGGGGTGAATCCTCTGGAACGTTTTTCCTTCAGCGCCTCCACCTATGTAGGATTCTATGGAAATGTAGAATGACCCTAACTAGGAACCCACTCAGGAAACCACATACACCAGTATTATGGAGAACAGGTTTACTGAATGAACAACACACTTTCTAACACAATATAAGACATTACACAACATCATACCTTATGCTAGAACCGTATCACCTTCTGCCAATTGTCTGGTGTGTCCCACCCAGTGTTCCGGTAATCCCCACCCAATGTCCGTACTCCTACGGAGGTCGTGGGTGACTGCGCAGTCACTAAGAACACTAGGCCTGGTTGGTGCACATAGGATTCAAAGTTACCTGCCGAGCACTCGGTGCTCGGGCCTGCAACACTCTTCTCAAAGGGTCAGAGTGCGATGCATCCGTCTGATCCTATCCAGGTGATATTCTCCAGAAACCCAAGTGGGTCCAACCGTTAACGGGAACAGCAACCGCCGCTGAATCCCTATTCTCTAACGGGCAGTAGCGTGACAGGAACCCTAACCAGGGCCTGTCCTGAGGTACCGCAGCCTGAGGTGATTGGGGGAAAATCCTAGGGCCTGCGGGGTTTTAAACCTACCCCCCTCCCTACTACCCAGTCAGAAAACCTCACTAACCATAGCTCCTAACTCGCTCGTAATACCAGCCTGCAGCAGACACACAGCTCTCACAGTCAGCCTGCAGACTCCCACACACGCTGCACACACTGCTGCCCAGTACATGCAGTGAAACAACATACAGTCCTATTTGCCAGTGCACACAGCATTACCGTTGTGGCACTGCAAAACCTGCACCTTAAACAACTAAGGGTGACCTCCCTATCTAGGGCCGTTCCCTATAAATACCCACTAACCTGGTGGGGAGTTGGGGGCTACCTGGGATGTAGGGGACCTTACGCGATGCAGGAGCTTCACTCACTCCCTGCACCCTTTCCCCTCAGCTCCGCTGCTCCAAGTAATGCGTAGTCTCTGCCGCGAAATGTAATCCATCTATCCAGGGCAGTCCTGCAGCCCTATTGGCTCCTATGAGGCACCTGGTGCCTCCCTCGATAGGCACTATGGGAATTGTAGTCCCGGGGCACTTACAATAACATTGGGCCGCGTGCGCGCCCTCCCTCTGCCTACACTAAACATTAATGGCCGCCGCAACCTTCGGCCGCCTTCCCTGCCCTCACGAACTGTTCCCTGCCTCTCGCCAGCCTCCCTGCGCAGGCGAGCTATGGGGCCGCCGGGGACCCTACTGCGCATGCGCGAACTGAAGCGCAATGGCGGCGCCCTATCCGCCCGGCTCCGGGAGCGCGGGAGCCCTGAGACGCGCGTGCGGCTTGCAAGCCGGCCGCACGCGTCCCCGGCAACCCCGAGCCGGACCTGACCGCCCTCTCCCCTGCATCGCCGAACGGGAGCCGCATTGGACGCGGCGGCCCCCGCGATCGGCAGGCAGGTGAGTGGGATGCTGGAGTGCATGGGGAGAACGGCTATAATCTCCCCTGGTGGAAAATCCAACGTCCTCCGTTGGAGAACGCCATACCCTGGTACACAGTTTACAATAAAAATTGCATGTCATAATTAGTACACTTATCAGGTCGACTTTACACCTAAATTACATGGTTAATCACACTCAATAATCGAGACAGCTGGGACCATCTGTGAGGTGCCCCGAACTGAACATGTGGGGGTACCTCAATTTGCGTCCGTGAGCCTCCCCAGAAAAATTTCTTGGAGAGCACATTCAGAGTGACAGTTACTGGCTCTTCGCTACTTCCTCCCCCTGGTGGACAGGAGTAGCACAACGTCTTTTAAGCAGGCTTTACCCGGTCATCCGTGCTTGGATGCGGTAGACCAGGAGGCAGGACCTTTCCGCAGTCCACTACCTGAGGAATGGGGCGCTCCTTTTGGGCTTAAAGGAGGCAGCTTTCCTGAATCCTTCTCCACACAGTCTTTGTCCCCATATTTTTGCGAGGCTTCCACTGAGAAGCGAGCACTGGACAATGTTCTGTGGCCTGGCAGGGGGTAAAGAGTAGACACCTTACCATAGGGTGATTCACAGGTGGCCAACAGGTCCTCGGGGACGCTGTGTCAGTTCCCACCTTGGTGGTATCGGGACCGTCCCAACTCTTCTGGAACAGTCACTCCGGCTGCGGAAACTCGGGCGAGCGTTGGATCCCAGTCCTGGGACCACTTGTGTCGGAGCGCAGGGCTCACAATCAGATCAGAGTAAGGTGCGAAGTAAGGAGGTGCTCACCACACAACGCTGGCTTTCGATAGGCTTCCTTCATCTGGCAACAACGGGTAGTAGGTAGGGGTCCACTCGCGCCAATGGACGCTACCTTCTAAGGAGGACACCTCGCACAGGACGCGATGCAAGAGGGGAGCCCTTCACCCTGGTAACCAGACTTAAGGAACTATCGTGCTGCCCGCGGTCACTTGCTCACCCCCAACACCCCGGGGCAGTCGCTCACCATCGTCTTTCGTTTGGTCGGTCCCATTTCTAGGGACCGATTGGTACCTCTTGTAGTAGTCGACTGACCATGTAGGACACCGGGCCCACAGCAGGGTCCGCAACATCGGGATACCTCCTCCAGGGCAAACGGGCCCACAGAGCTCTGTATCCGCCCGAAATAGTTGGTTCGATGATTCACTAGAGGAAGACGGGGGTATAAACACCTTACCCAGTGATTCTATGTCTCCTCTGCCAACCGCTGGGGTGGTTCGCCGGTAGGCGCATCGCCACGATGGGACTTCAACCTCTTCCCGGAAGATATCATGATCGAATCCTCCGCAAGGTAGTCCACCAGATTCTTCTGCGATACAGCCAGTGGTTGTTGGTAACGAAGGCTGGTGCTCCGTCCGGTACTCCACTGGGTGCGCTCTTCTCCGCCAAGGGTTCACTTGGCTCCTTAGGCTGCTCTGTAGACTGGGGTACATAGGCATCAAGAAATGCATCCCGCAAGCAATCACATTTGGGCTCCCACGGCCAGTGCGCACCTCTAGAACCAGTCCAAAGGTGGGGCTAAGCACTGTGTACGGTTCCCCCATCCACCTCGGTGATCTTGAAGTCTATTGGTAACTTGGACATGCGGTTCCCCTCGTCATAGGTATTCTCGCAAGCAGGGGCACATTAGCATTAGTAATCTATTCCTGGCGATCGCCAGGGCACATAACATTAGGGTGATCCCCTGACAGTCTATCTCTCTCCTATCCTCGAGAAACAAAGAGTCTATTACTGCATCGACGTAGGGTTGAAAGATCACAGTTACTTGATCCCCTGGTGGAATCTGAAGGAAGGGACTTTATACAAGGGAGTGGTTCTGGCTCTGCTCTGAGTCACTCACATCACGGGGAGGGGCTCTGATTTTCGCGCCAAACCCGGACAGATTGTTGCAACATCTTCTGTGAGGCTTGCAGTCAGCACAGTGCGCTCTCCTGATTTGGCGGGAGACGCCATTTGTGCTGAAGTCGGCATAGACTACGGGGTACCCTTCTGAGGGGCCCCCGGGCATGAACTGCGGACGGTTGCCTCTGCCAGGCATATATATACGCAGTGTGGGTTCTACAAAAAAAAGAATGGTTTTCCATGTGGACGTGGGGGATCTTGTTCCTCATCTAAGACACCATGTCCACGGCCACCCCAGGAATTTTACAATTATATCCCGGACCTTAACCGCGGGTATAGTTGCAGGAAGGCCATCTACCGCCACTACCTGGCCAGGTTCCCATATACTGACTCAAAGCCCAGGCAAGGACCTGTGTCCGAACTTCACAAACATGGTGACCAAAAATAGGAAACGGACAATTGGAAAAAAATGGAAACAGGGCACCCAGGTATCTCAGCAGCGCCTCCAAAGTAACGGGGACTTCCACCCCACCCAATCGCATATATAGTGTTGGGTAGAGTAGAACATGCGTTGTTACCGGGTGGTGCGTATACCTGCAGGCTCACAGCGAGGTCTGAGGCCTCCGCTAGTGAGAGCCTGGGGTGAATCTCTGGAAACGTTTCTTCTTCAGCGGCCTCCACCTATGTAGGATTCATTGGAATGTAGAATGACCCACATTAGGAACCCACTCAGAAACCACATACACCAGTATTATGGATAACAGGTTTACTGACATGAACAAACACTTTACTAACACACATATAAGACATTACACAACATCATAACCTTATGCTAAACCGTTAACCTTTGCCCAATGTCTGGTGTTCCACCACCCAGTGTCCGGTAATCCCCACCAATGTCCCGTACTTACGGAGCGTAGTGGTGACGCGCAGTCACGAAGAACGACTAGGACCTGTGGTGCACATAGGATTCAAAGTTACCTGCCGAGCACTCCGGTGTGGGCCTGCAACAATCTTCTCAAAGGGTCGACGTGGATGATCCCGTCTGATCCTATCCAGGTGTATTTCTCAGAACCCCAACGTGGGTCAACCGCTTCCCTGGGAACAGCAACGCCGGCTGAATCCCGTTCATCTCTCTAACTTGTGGCAGACGAGTAGCGGTGCAGGGAACCCTAACAGCGCCGCCGTTGCCTGTCACCTGATGTACCGCACGCCTGATGGTGACTTGGGGGAAATCCTAGGGCCTGCGGGGTTGTGAACCTACCACCCCTCCCCTACTACCCCCAGTCACGCAGAACCTCACTAACCACTGCTCCTACCACTCGCTAGCTACTACCAGCCATGAAGCAGAACACAGCCTCAAAAAGTCAGCCTTGCAAGACTCACCACACACGCGGCACCCCCTTGCGCCCAGACATGCTGAGTGACAACACAGGAGGGAGGGCAGTCCTTTGCCAGTGACCACAGCATTACCCGCTGTGGCACTGCAAAACTGCACCTTACACACCTAAGGGTGACCTCCCTATCATAGGGCCGTCGCCTTTATATAAATTACCCCCTAACTGGTGGGAGTTGGGGCCTACTGGGATTGTAGGGGACCTTACGCGATGCCAGGAGCTTCCACTCAGCTCCTGCACCCTTCCTTCCCCTTGCAGCTCCGCTGCTCCAAGTAACACCTTGCGGGATCTCGCACGCGTAAATGTATCAATTATCCCAGGGCAGTCCTTGAAGCCTCGTATTGGCTCACTTGACGGCAATGGTTGCTGCCCTCGCTGGCAACTATGGGAATATGGTAGCTCACCGGGCCACTTACCACAACATTGGAGGCCCGCGTTGCACGCGCGCCCTCCCTCTGGCCTACAGGCTAACACTTAATGGGCCGAGCAACCTTGTCCGGCGCCTCCTGGCCTCAAAACGCGAGAGTACCTGCGCTCTCGGCAGTCCTCCCTGCGCAGCGCGAGCTGTATCTGGACGCCGCCCTGGGGGATTCCTATCTGCGCGTGCCATGCGAAAACTGGAAGACGAATGGCGGCGATCTATTACTGCCCGGAGCTCCGGGAGCCGCCATTTGGGTAGCTCCTGCAGACGCACGCGGTTTGGGGCTCGGGGTGGGCCCCGCCTTGGGCAGACGCGTCCCCGGCTCGAAGTCACACGACGGACCGGCGAGACCGGGACGCTCATCCGCCATCGTCCCCCACCCGACGGAGCCGCCAACAGTTGGACGCGCCGCTGGCCCCCGGCACGGATCGGAGGCAGGTGCGATGGGATGTGATGCCTGGAGTGCTGGGGAGATCCTGGCCTACACGTTATTAAGGCCTATACACTCGGCGGCCCCTCTTAGATGCCTCAGACTCTTGTCGTTTTTTCGCTCAAGCATGTCTCTGTCTCCCCCACTTTGTATCTATAGCTCCTGTTTCGCCTAAAACTCTCTCACTCACTAGTCCTAACTCTGTAATAGTCCTTCTCCATCAATATCTGATCTAGCACCTTTAATCCGAGGGCCACATTAGTCTCATGCGCAAATGGTCAGAAAGTGTTCTGCAGCATTGTACCCAGGCTGTACTGGATCCTTGTGATGCATAGCCCCAGATTGGTCGTCCGGGCAAGCTAGAAGTTTGCAAGTTTTACCTATGAATATTCGTCGCGCTTCACCTGTATGTACAGGATAGACCCTATATAAATACAATGAAATACCTTGGTAATACATAAAAACCTAGTACTAGGTTCACGAGGTCTGGCACTAGGTGGCCCTCATGGACATAGTACAGGCCGCACAACTAGTCCTCGAGACCGCGCCAAACAGGTCAGGCTTCTTTCAAATTGCATTGATTCCCTTACTCAGCATTCAGCCTGCTTCCATTAGTGATAGCTCCAGTATGGCTGACGAAGCGTAGGGATCCGTGTACCTAGCATCCTGGTTGCCCTGGTTGACGGCCCTCCGAGGACTTGGATTTGGCGGTGCACATGTACCCCACTAGTAGCACATATAAAATGCTTGTTTTTAGGGGAGATCGATAATATAAGAAAAGCCAACCCAGTTGTGGCGCACTCAGGTATACTGTTTGCTTTCGCATTCCTCGTGATTTAGTATTCTACCATCATCCAGTTTAAGAGAGGTGCGAGGGTACTTCTAGTTGGGGGATCAGGTTCCTGCAGCAGACACAATCTTACACTGTGAGGGAATGAATCAAGGGGGGCCTTCCCGCCCGATTCACCTCCACCTTTTCCACTCAACCACAGTGACACGATTCGCGCGATAGTTTCCTGGGATAATTCAGTCACGCTGATCGTTTCGGATAAGCGGGACTAGCTCCGAGGCCCCGCGAGACCATTCAACGGGTTATAAACCCACTTCAGTGTGGCTTTTATCGGACACAAGAACATTCTAGTTCAAACTTTGTGGAAATATATCTATTATGAACGGCCGTGTTAAGGTGATGAAATAAGGGAGTACATCTGCCAAAACAATTACAATCGGCAACATAATATAGCTAGACAGGTGAGGTGTCAGCAACGGAGTATTGATCATGTCTTACCAAGCCCGGACAATTGAATTTTCTAATAATTTTGAGTGTATAACGTCTGGTAAAAAATGACAGAATAACTCTTACATATGCGAACCAAGCTGCAAATGATTCATTATATGATGACCAGCAATATTAAGTAGAAGGCACTGTTTGAAAGTCAAGATACTAGCAATCTATTTTCTTGAGGTAGATAAGTAATGTTTCCATAACACTTGGGGATAAAGGTCTAGTAATGGATTATTTGAAGCAGCATTGCAAGTTGAAGAAATATATATCATACTCAGGGGCGGGCCAGCCTGGCGGGGGTGGGGGGGTGGTAGGTTAGCATTTGCCGACAGGTTGCATTATTTGGGCCGGTGCAGGGAGGAGGCCAACTCGGACGGGCTCTCCAGCCCCATTTCTATGCAGGACGCCTGTGTAAACTAAATTGACGGTCCTTAGGGAGCGCTCTGCACCATTCTCCCGAATAATCTCTGATTATGCGTAGGCAAGATATATGTATTTTGTGTGTCTGATGAATCTGATGGGTTGTTAAATTGGAGTGCATGAGGGGAGTTAATTTGGTGTACATTGCCAGTATGGGGTGTGGAAGGTTGACTGTGTATGTTATAATTGGGGTCGAGGTTTCCTGAGGAGTCCTGTATATATAGGAGTATCAGGGAGGTTACTTTGCTGTATGTTGGATGTGTATGTAATGTCTGTAAACTTTGAATAGGTGTTATGGTGCATGTTATATTATGATGGTATACATTTGTTTGTATGGTGTTTGGTGAGAATACATATTTTGTGCTCGCTGTGTGTCGTGTGTGGTTCGTGTAACTTGAGATTTGTGTTGGTGGGCAGTTAAAATTTGCCTGACAGCCCTAAGATTCCATTGCCATGAAAATAAACACTTTATATTAAAAAATGCAGAGTAGTCTTTGAATAGTCATCATTCATACAACTACAATTACATTTCTCTAAAAAAACAAAACAGAAAACCAAAAATTAAAAGTAGCTAGAATGGAAGCTTCACTGCCACACCTAAAATATAGATGTTGTATGTGCATCACATCCTTAAACCACAATAGGATAGACAGGTTGAGTTCTCCACTGTTAGTTTCGGTACTGGAGTTTAAAAGGGATTGTGGAAATAATGGACAGGTATAGGTTCAGCACTTCATAGTGGGATGGAATATCAATAAGTGTGGTATGGCAAAGAAGCAAAATCTGCTTAACCTGCCGAGTGGTGAGGGAGTCCATAAACATGGCTCTGTAATGTTTTTATAGGCTTATAAAAAAAGGAGATTACGTTCTCCTAAAGCTCCTTCTGAGAAGGGAGTTCTTTTCGATAGATAAAAGTAGATCGAGTGACGGCTGCGTCCAAGAAAAATAGGGACACTCGCCAGCCAAATTAGAACTAAAATTATTAGTGGGCTACATAAAAAATGAACAAAAAACAGAGAAGAAACAACTCTTCCTCCACGCGGTTTCCCGCACCTATGGCGGCTTTCTTCAAGGAGTATGTGGCTGGGGGAGGTGAATGCTATATATACCTACCACAAGAGTAAAAGACAAAATGATTCAATTGGTAAATCCCTTCTTGAGTCTTTCAAATGCGAGTAAGAGTAGCAAAGTTAGTCAGTCTGCTTCTGCTCCGGTGAAGAGAGGAAGATAAGAGCTATGAGTCTCCCCATGGCGGATGAGCATGCTCACCTTCAGTCCTTTGACTGAAGGAATGAAGGAAAAATTCAGGCTCAGGCAACAAAGGCCTGTAAGACCAGTGGCCTGCACCTCTAGATGAAGGAACTCTAAGACTCTGCACCACTGTAGAGGAGAACTGCAGTAGATGCCTGCCATTGATACCAATAAAGGACCCTTTTCAATATACACTCCTGTCTGAGTATCAGATCAGTCACTTGGGCAAGTGAGGTGAGACTGCAAGTAGTGGCGGCGGATTTCTGGATACCCTGGAAACATTACAGTGAGGCATGAAAAATGAAACACCCCGAGCAAGAACTAGAACAAAGATTCCAGCCTGTCAAAGTCTCTATTTCTTACCGAAGACAGCTCAGTATGTCATGCGACCCAAACAGGTATCCACCTATTACAGGTAGCATTGGCTGTGCAATCTCAACGGTTCTACATTTATATTTGCATATTATCCCTTCATGCGTCTCCTCTCGATCCTACAATATCTTTTTTATACTAAGGCTGTAATACGTAATTACTCTCCTTCAAACTGGCAATGCTCCATTCACGATACCCAATAATTACAATAAAATAAAATCTATGGTTTGTCCTCTGGAGCTTATATTCGTTTTTTCTTCTATTTATATGTCTGATTTTATATTAGTTCGACAATGATTGTATGTTTCTTTTACCAAGCACTTGACTACATGGTGGCAATTATATAAATACAAATATACATACATACTACATTGAGGATGGTGCACATTTAGCATTTTCAGATCAAATATAATTGAACATGGTGGGCAAGTTATTATATTTTTTTTTTTAAATGTAGTGTTTTTTGAGACTATTTCTTTGCATTCACGTTTTGTGGTTAATGTTCACCTATTCATTTTCAGCTAGACAGCAAACCGCGAACTATTGCGTTTGTAAGAATTCTGAATTTCTCTTAGAGTTCAAAACAGACAGATATACATGTATAGTATCTGTGAACAATCGTAGAACAGGGTGGGAAATGAAAAATGCGAAATATTGCCATCCGAAGACGCAAAAAACGTGCAAGCTGATATGGCGGTGAACTATAGCAACAAATCTGTCATATTGGCGCTTCAAAAGTGCTTTGCAAAAGCTTTCACAAATTTATCCCTGTAGCATCGCTTTAATAACCTATAGCTCAATATCTGTCAGCTTTGATTATATCCATATCTAAACTTTTGTGCCACTTCTGTATCTGAGGATTGTCTCTTTTTCACTCACGCCAATATAAAATACGCCCTTTTGTCTCGCTTCCGCGTCGGGAACCTTTGTCTACTGCTCTATTCTCTGCTCTCTCCTTCTATTATCTTTGGCTCTCTCGTACTATCTCTTAACCTTGCCGTTAGTTGAGGGAAGAGAAATAGGGAAAGAATATTTTTTACGTAGGGGGCCATATTTATATGTCTCGCTGAAACAGCCAGCTGCACAGAGCAGAGAGAACTGGTGTGTACATTACCGATACCGGGGAGGAGACATAAGTATAATTGAAATATGTTTTTCATAGATTTCTAGAAGCTTACTGCAAGTTGGTTCTATTGTTGCACAAGGTATCTCTTTCGCTATCCAGCAAAAGCCATATTAGGGACCAGCTCAAGACCGAAAGCGATGGCATTATGTTACATAGATTACATACCATAGTAGATGGAGGTTGCAAATAAAAGAACTCGTAATTCCATCAAGTTCCGAAACCTTATGCGCAAATTTAAACGGAAACACAGATACGTTATTTATAGTCTAGACTTAATCTTATAGGATCCAGGTAAGGAAAGGCCAAACAAAGAAAAGCCCAGTTAAGGTGGGAACATAAGTTCCTTAAGACTACACCAAGGAATTGGCAAATAGGATTAATCCGATGGATCAACATCATTCCCCCTGTCAGTTATTTGGGTAGACCATTAGAGGACCCGCTCCCATCTGGAAAAAGATGTCCAACCCTTTTTCTTGAACGCAAGCAAAGTATTGTGATATGCCATCACAGTCATACCCTGATTAGGGTAGGGAACATCACACCATTTTAATCTTTGCCCTGAATGGATACTATAAGAACCCGTTTCCATTTTATGTTGGTCTGGTGTTGATAATTGACATTATGCATGTCCAAACTTAGGAGGGAAATGGGCCGAGGGGAAGAGCAACCGAAGTCCTGTGACGTAGCCTTGCCCGTGGGATGAATAGTTCTTTTGAAAGATGGCATGTGTATTAGGTCCGCTCGAAGGATATTAGTAAGGGATAGTATCATATCCCTCATTAGACGCCTGGCTTTTGTATGCTTAAATGAAATCTAATTGTAGATAGCCTTCCTCAAAAGTTTAGAATATGTCCAAGTCCCAGCGTTTATTAATTTGGTTGGCTCTATATCTCTGCCACTATCTGCCTAGTTTTTCAGAGTGAGATCGAAGAGGAGCTAGATAGGGGTCACGAAGCATAGCTTACTTAATGCTGTGGTAAGGGGCATAAATTATCTGATGTTACTCGTCGTTTCCATTCCATTGCCCGTGTGCAGCAGAGATGGAAGATCTTGTTACTGCCTTTAAAGCTTACTGATGACATTTGGGACAATATTGCTAAGCCTGCTGTCTACAAGCACTCCTAAAGCCTTCGCAATCAAGGATTCCACCAAGGATATCGCCCTTCTGCGTAATTGTAAGTCGCCTTTCGTAACGTGAAGCCCAATGGCAATTAAACACTTCATTTATCTGTATTAACTCATTGCATTTTAACCTGCCCACGTTTCCAGTCTCTCTAAGTAACCTTATGAAGAGATAATTAAACTGGCTATGATTCTATTACTTAACGAATAATTTAGTATCATAAGCAAAGTATGGAGAACTTTGCTCTCGATCCCAACCTCAAGTGGTCTTTATAAACAATGGTTATTTAAAAAACAGGGTGGTACATTACCTGATGTCCTCCCCACAACACCGCGGAGATCTTCCTGCCCTGTTTACCACTTAGGTGATGAACAGCAGCCACAGAATACAGCACATTTCCCAGAGAGGGGGGGGGGGGGGAGGGGAAGAGGGCTACACATGAATATGGTCACAATCAAGCAAAATTATTATTTTTACTTTCCAATCCAATGAAAGTCTGTGATTTTCAGGCAAATTAGTGTTTTGAATGCAACAAGAAAAAAGGAGCAAGCAGGGCATAAATACAATTTATATTTAGTTATAATTTAGTGCTCATGGTAAACAATACTGTAGGTAGTCCCACGTTTCTTGGTAAGGTCATTTAAAGTCAAAGGAACAAAGAGTGGTATAAATACACTTACAAACAAGTACAGAAACTGGAAAACACACATGATGTCGGATTTGGCAGCACTGTAAATATCAGCCAAGTTTGTGTTGTGAATGCAGTCAGAGAAATGGAGCGAGCTGGAATATCTCTCTCCTGGCTTCCTATTAAATCCTGTTGTAACGGGTATTCCCCCACCCAATCGCATATACCAGTATAGTGTGGGTGAGTAGAACATGCGGTGTTACCGGTGTGGTGCGTTATACATGCAGGCTCACAAGGAGGTTGAGCCTCCGTAGTGAGAGCCTGGGGTGATCCTCTGGAACGTTTTTCCTTCAGGCCTCCACCTATGTAGGATTCTATGGAAATGTAGAATGACCCTAACTAGTGAACCCACTCAGGAAACCACATACACCAGTATTATGAGAACAGGTTTACTGAATGAACAAACACTTACGTAACACAATTATAAGACATTATTACACAACATCATACCTTATGCTAGAACCGTATCACCTTCTGCCAAGTCTGGTGTTCCCACCCAGTGTTCCGGTAATCCCCACCAATGTCCGTACTCTACGGAGGTCGTGGGTGACTGCGCAGTCACTAAGAAACACTAGGCCTGTTGGTTGCACTAGGATTCAAAGTTACCTGCGAGCACTCGGTGCGCGGCCTGCAACATCTTCTCAAAGGGTCAGCAGTGCGATGCATCGTCTATCCTATCCAGGTGATATTCTCCAGAACCCCAACGTGGGTCCAACCGATTTAACGGGGAACAGCAACCGCCGCTGAATCCCTTATTCTCTAAGGGCAGTAGCGGACAGGAACCCTAACAGGCCGTCCTGTCCTGATGGTACCGCAGCCTGAGGTGAATTTGGGGGAAAATCCTAGGGCCTGCGGGGTTTATAAACCTACCCCCCTCCCTACTACCCCAAGTCAGAAAACCTCACTAACCATAGCTCCTAACTGCTCGTAATACCAGCCGCAGCAGACACACAGCTCCACAGTCAGCCTGCAGACTCCCACACACGCTGCACACACGCTGCCAGTACATGCAGTGACAACAACATACAGTCCTATTTGCCAGTGACACAGCATTACCGTATGTGGCACTGCAAACCTGACCTACACACTAAGGGTGACCTCCCTATCTAGGGCCGTTCCCTATAAATACCCACTAACCTGGTGGGGAGTTGGGGGCATACCTGGGATGTAGGGACCTTACGCGATGCAGGAGCTTCATCACTCCCTGCACCCTTTCCCTGTCAGCTCCGCTGCCTCCAGTAATGCGTAGCTCTCTGCCAGCGAAATGACCTAATCCATTATCCAGGGCAGTCCTGCAGCCCTATTGGCCCTATGAGGCACCTGGTGCCTCCCTCGCATAGGCACTATGGGAATTGTAGTCCCGGGGCACTTACAATAACAATTGGGGCCGCGTGCGCGCCCTCCCTCTGCCTACACTAAACTTAATGGCGCCGCAACCTTACGGCCGACTTCCCTGCCCTCACGAACTGTTCCCTGCCTCTCGCGCACCTCCCTGCGCAGCGCGAGCTACTGGGGCGCCGGGGACCCTACTGCGAGGCGCGAACTGAAGGCAATGGCGGCCGCCCTATCCGGCCCGGCTCCGGGAGCGACGGGAGCCTGAGACGCGCGTGCGGCATTGGCAACCCGGCGCACGCGTCCACCGGCAACCCCGAGCCGGACCTGACCGCCCTCTCCCCTGCCGCCAGAACGGAGCCGCATTGGACGCGGCGGCCCCCGCGATCGGCAGGCAGGTGAGTGGGATGCTGGAGTGCTGGGGAGACCTGGCTATACTCTCCCCCTGGTGGAAAATCCAACGTCCTCGCTTGGAGAACGCCATACCCTGGTACACAGTTATACAATAAAAATTGGCATGTCATAATTAGTACACTTATCAGGTCGACTTTACACCTCAGATTACATGGTACATCACACTCAATAATCGAGACCAGCTGAGACCATCTGTGAGGTGCCCCGAACTGAACATGTGGGGGTACCTCACTTTTGCGTCCGTGAGCCTCCCCCAGAAAAATTTCTTGGAGAGCACACTCTAGAGTGACAGTTACTGGCTCTTCGCTACTTCCTCCCCCTGGTGGAAGGAGTAGCACAACGTCTTTTAAGCAGGCCTTTACCCGGTCATCCGTGGCTTGGATGCGGTAGACCAGGAGGCCAGGACCTTTCCCGCAGTCCACTACCTGAGGAATGGGGCGCTCCTTTTTGGGCTTAAAGGAGGCAGCTTTCCCTGAATCTCTCTCCACACAGTCTTTGTCCCCATATTTTTGCGAGGCTTCCACTGAGAAGCGAGCACTGGACAATGTCTCTGTGTCGCCTGGCAGGGGGTAAAGAGTAGACACCTTACCACTGCGGTGATTCACGGTGGCCAACAGGTCCTCGGGGACGCTGTCAGTTCCCACCTTGGTGGTATCGGGACCTGTCCCCAACTCTTCTGGAACAGTCCACTCACGCGCTGGAAACTCGGGAGCGTTGGATCCCAGTCCTGGGACCACTTGTGTCGGAGCGCACGGGCTCACACTCAGATCAGGAGTCGGTGCGAAGTAAGGAGGTTGCTCACCACAACGCTGGCTTTCGATAGGCTTCTCTTCATCTGGCACACGGTCAGGTAGGTAGGGGTCCACTCGCGCCACTGGACAGCTACCTTCTAAGGAGGACACCTCCGCCAGGACGCGATGCAGAGGGGAGCCCTTCACCCTGGTAACCAGACTTAAGGAACTATCGTGCTCCGCGGTCACCTTAGGCTCACCCCCAACACCCCTGGGGCAGTCGACTCACCCTCGTCTTCGTTTGGTACTGGTCCCCATTCTAGGACCGATGGTACCTCTGTAGTAGGTCGGACTGACCATTGTAGGACACACGGGCCCACAGCAGGGTCCGCAACATCGGGATACACCTCCTCCAGGGCACACGGGCCCACAGCAGACTCTGTATCCGCCGAAATAGTTGGTTCGATGATTTCACTAGAAGAAGCCGGGGGTATAGACACCTTACCCAGTGATTCCTCTGTCTCCTCTGCATCACCGCTGGGGTGGTTCACCGGTAGGCGCATCGCCACCGATGGGACTTCAACCTCTTCCCCGGAAGATATCACGATCGAATCCTCCGCAAGGTAGTCACCGGATTCTTCTGCGATACAGCCAGTGGTTGTTGGTATGAAGCTGGCGTGCTCCGGTACCTCCACTGCGGTCGCGCTCTTCTCCGCCAATGGTTCACTTGGCTCCTTAGCTGGCTCTGTAGACTGGGGTACAATAGGCATCAAGAAAATTGCACCGCAGCAATCACATTTGGGCTCCCACGCCAGTGCGCCTCTAGAACAGTCACAGGTGGGGCTAAAGCACTGTGTACACGGTTCCCCATCCACCTCGGTGATCTTGAAGTCTATTGGTAACTTGGACATGTCGGTTCCCTCGTCATAGGCTTCTCGCAAGCAGGGGCACATTAGCATTAGGATATCTATTCCTGGCGCTCGCCAGGGCACATACACATTAGGGTGTATCCCCTGACAGTCTATCTCATCCTCATCCTCAGAGAACAAAGAGTCTATTACTGCATCGACGTAGGGTTGAAGATCACAGTACTTGCTCCCCCTGGTGGAATCTGAAGGAAGGGCACTTTCTACAAGGGAGTGGTTCTGGCTCTGCTCTGAGTCACTCACATCACAGGGGAGGGGCTCTGATTTTCGCGCCAAACCCGGACAGATTGTTGCAACATCTTTCTGTGCAGGCTTGCAGTCAGCAGCACGTGCGCTCTCCTGATTTGGCGGGAGACGCCATTTTGCTGAGTCGGCATAGACTACGGGGTACCCTTCTGAGGGGCCCCCGGGCATGAACAGTGCGGACGGTGCCTCTGCCAGGCATATATCCGCAGTGTGGGTTACTACAAAAAGAATGGTTTTCCATGTGGACGTGGGATCTTGTTCCTCATCTAAGACACATGTCCACGGCCACCCAGGAATTTTACACATATACTCCCGGACCTTAACCGCGGGTATAGTTGCAGGAAGGCCTCCTACCGCCACTACCTGGCCAGGTTCCATATACTGCCTCAAAGCCCAGGCAAGGACCTCGTGTCCGAACTTCACAAACATGGTGACAAAAATAGGAACGGGACAATTTGGAAAAAATGGAAACAGGGCACCCCAGGTATCTCTCAGCAGCGCCTCCAAATGTAACGGGTATTCCACCCCACCCAATCGCATATATAGTGTGGGTGAGTAGAACATGCGGTGTTACCGGTGTGGTGCCGTATACCTGCAGGCTCACAGGAGGTCTGGAGCCTCCGCTAGTGAGAGCCTGGGGTGAATCCTCTGGAACGTTTCTTCCTTCAGCGCCTCCACCTAGTAGGATTCTATTGGAAATGTAGAATGACCCAACATAGGAACCCACTCAGAAACCACATACACCAGTATTATGGATAACAGGTTTACTGAATGAACAAACACTTTATAACACACATATAAGACATTACACAACATCATAACCTTATGCTATAACCGTTACACCTTTGCCCAATGTTGGTGTTCCCACCCAGTGTCCGGTATCCCACCAATGTCCCGTACTTACGGAGGTGTGGTGACGCGCAGTCACGAAGAACACTAGGCCTGTGGTGCACCATAGGATTCAAAGTTACCTGCCGAGCACTCCGGTGTGGGCCTGCAACAATCTTCTCAAAGGGTCGAACGTGGATGAATCCCGTCTGATCCTATCCAGGTGTATTTCCAGAACCCCAACGTGGGTCAACCGCTTCGGGGAACAGCAACGCCGCTGAATCCTATCTCTCTAACGGGCAGTAGGTAGTACGGAGGAACCCTAACATAGGGCCTTGTCCCTGATGTACCGCAGCCTGAGGTGACTTGGGGGAAACTCCTAGGGCCTGCGGGGTTAATAACCTACCCCTCCCCTACTACCCCAAGTCAGAAAACCTCACTAACCACTGCTCCTAACTCGCTAGTACTACCAGCTGAGCAACACACAGCCTCAAAACAGTCAGCCTTGCAGACTACCACACAACGCGCACACACCGCGCCCAGTACATGCAGTGAAACAACACACACAGTCTATTTGCCAGTGACCACAGCATTACCCGCTGTGGCACTGCCAAAACCTGCACCTTACACACCTAAGGTGTGACCTCCCTATTAGGCCGTCCCTTATATAAATTACCCCCTAACCTGGTGGGGAGTTGGGGCCTACTGGGATGTAGGGGACCTTACGCGATGCAGGAGCTTCACTCACTCCCTGCACTCCTTCCTTCCCCTTCAGCTCCGCTGCTCCAAGTAACTGCGGAGCTCTCTGCCCGCGAAATGTATCCAATCTATCCAGGGCAGTCCTGAGCCCTATTGGCTCCTTGAGGCACCTGGTGCCCCTCGCTGGCACTATGGGAATTGTAGTCCCGGGCACTTACCAAACATTGGGGCCGCGCGTCGCCCTCCCTCTGCCTACACTAACACTTAATGGCTGCGCAACTTCCGGCGCCTTCCCTGCCCTCACGCAACTGTTCCTGCCTCTCGCAGCCTCCCTGCGCATGCGCGAGCTATCTGGGCCGCCGGGACTACTGCGCATGCGCGAACTGAAGCGCAATGGCGGCGCCCTATCCGCCCGGCTCCGGGAGCGCGGAGCCCTGAGACGCGCGGTTGGGGTGGCAACCGGCCCGCACGGTCCACCGGCAACCCCGAGCCGGGACCTCACCGCCATCTCCCGCCATCGCCGACGGAGCCGCAATTGGACGCGGCGGCCCCCGCGATCGGCAGGCAGGTGAGTGGGATGCTGGAGTGCTGGGGAGACCTGGCTACACTGTATTAAGGCTATACACTCTTCGGCCCCTCCTTATATGCCAGACTCTTGCGTTCTGCTCAAGAATGTCTTCTGTCTACCCCCTTTGTATCTAAAGCCCTCTTCGCCTAAAACCTCTCTCACTCACTGTCCCATACCTCTGTAAAGTCCTTCTCCTCAATATCTGACTAGCACCCTTTAATCCGATGGGCCATTAGTCTCTGCAGAAATGTCACTGAAATGTTTGCAGCATGTACCCAGCATGTACCTGGATCTTGTTGATGATAGCCCCAGATTTTCCAGGGCAAGTTTAAGGCAAGTTTTAGAATATTCGTCGGCGCACCTGTATGTACATGGATGACCCTATATAAATACAGATGTAAATACATACAAAACCTAGCTACTAGGTCACGAGGTCTGGCACTTAGGTGGCCCCATGACATAGTACAGGCCTGCACAACTCCAGTCCTCGAGAGCCGCAAACAGGTCAGGTTTTCAAGATATCCCTACTTCAGCACAGCTGGCTCCATTAGTGGCTCAGTATGGCTGAGCTGAAGTAGGGATATCCTGAAATCCTGGCCTGTTTGCGGCCCTCGAGGACTGGAGTTGTGCAGGCCTGACATAGTAGCTACATAAAAAAAATGCTTGTTTTTCTAGGGGAGATACTAAATAAAGAAAAAGCAAACCCAGTTGTGGGCACTCAGGTAACTGTGTTTGCATTTTCTTGATTTAGTATCTACTCATATTTATTTAAGAAGAGCGAGGGTTACTTCTACTGGGGGATCAGGTTCTCCGCAGACACAATCTACACTGATGAGGAATGAAAGGGGGCTGACACCTCCCCTTCCATCAACAGTGACAGAGCGATCATGTTCTTCGGATAATCAGTCACGTGATCGCTTCGGATAAGCGGCACTCTAGCTCCGAGGCCCCCGAGACATTCAACGGGTTAAACCACTTCAGTGTGGCTTTTATCTTACACAAGAACATTCCTAGTTCAAACTTTGTGGAACTATATCTATGTATGAAAGGCCGTGTTAAGGTGATGCACATAAGGGAGTACATCTGCCAAACCATTACACATCGGCACATAATATAGCTAGACAGGTGAGTGCTCATAAACGGAGTATTTGATCATGTCCTTACAAAAGCCCAGACAATTGAATTTTCTAATAATTTTTATTGTATAACCGTCTGGTAAAAATGACAGAATAACTCTATACATATGCATGAACCAAGCTGCAATGATTCATTATATGATGACTCAGCAATATTAATTCAGAATGCACTGTTTGAAAGTCAAGATACTAGCAATCTATTTTCTTGAGGTAGATTAAGTAAATGTTTCCATTACACTTGGGGATAAGGTCTAGTAATGGATATTTGAAGCAGCATTGCAAGTGAAGAAATATATATCCTACTCAGGGGCGGGCCAGCCTGGCGGGGGTGGGGGGGTAGCATTTGCCGACAGGTTGCATTAATTTGGGCCGGTAGCAGGGAGGAGGCCCATACTCGGACTGGGCTCTCCAGCCCCCCTTCTATGCAGGACAGCCTGTGTAACTAAATTCCGGTCCTTAGGGGAGCGCTCTGCACCAATTCTCCCTGCTACTCTCTGATTTATGCGTAAGGCAAGATATATGTATTGTATGTGTGTCTGTGAATCTGCTGGGTTAAATTTGGTGCATGTATGGGGAGTTAATTTGGTGTACATGCAGTATGGGGTGTGGAAGGTTACTGTGTATGTATAGTTGGGGTGAGGTTTTCCTGAGGAGTCTGTATAGGAGTATGGGGAGGTTACTTTGCTGTATGTATGGGATGTGTATTCGTAATGTCTGTAAACTTTTGAATAGTGTGTATGGTGCATGTATATATGTGGTATACATTTGTTTGTATGGTGTTTCTGGTGAGAATACATATTTTGTGCTGTGTGTGTGTGTGTGTGTCACTTGATATTTGTGTTGGTGGGCAGTTTAAAATTTGCCTGCCAGCCCCTAAGATTCCTATTCCACTGAAAATAAACACTTTATATAAAAATGCAGAGTATCTTTGAATAGTTCATCCTTCATACAAATACAATACATTTCTCTAAAAAAAAAAAACTAGAAACAAAAATTAAAAGTAGCTAGAAATTGAAGCTCACTGCCACACCTCAAATATAGATGTTGTATGTTGCATAATATCCTTTAAACCACAATAGGATAGACAGGTGAGTTCTCCACTGTTAGTTTTTCGGTACTGGAGTTTAAAGGACTGTGGAAATAATGGACAGGTATAGGTTCAGCACTCATAGTGGGATGGGAATATCAATAATGTGTTGGGTATGGCAAAGAAGCAAATCTGCTTTAACCTTTCCAGTGGTGAGGGAGTCCATAAAACATGGCTCTGTAATGTTTTATAGGCTTATAAAAAAGGAGATTACAGTTCTAAAGCTCTTCTGAGCAGGGATTTCTTTTTCGATTAAGATAAAAGTAGATCGAGTTGACGGCTGCTCCAAGAAAAATAGGGACACTCGCCAGCCAAATAGAACTAAAATCTATTTATTGGGCTACATAAAAACATGAACAAAAAACAGAAACAACTCTCCTCCCACGCGTTTCACGCACCCTATGGCGCTTTCTCAAGGAGTATGTGGCTGGGGGAGGTGAATGCTATATATACCTACCACCAAGAGTAAAAAGACAACTGATTTCAATTGGTAATCCCTTCTTGAGTCTTCCAAGTGCGAGTAGCAAAGTTAGTCAGTCTGCTTCCTGCTCCGGTGAAGAGAGGAAGATAGAGCTATGAGTCTCTCCCATGGCAGGATGAGCATGCTCACCTTCAGTCTTTGGACTGAAGGACTGAAGGAACATCAGGCTCAGCCACCAAGGCCTGTAAGACCAGGGCCTGCACCATCTAGATGAATGGAACCTCTAAGACTCTGCACCACTGTAGAGAGAACTGCAGTAGATGCCTGCCATGCATACCAATAAAGACCCTTGTTCTAATATACACTCCTGTCTGAGTATCAGTCCTTGGGCAGGAGGGAGAATGCAGTAGTGGCGGCTGATTTCTGGATACCCTGGAACCCATTACAGCTGGAGGCACTGAACACCAGAGAAAGAACTACAGAACAAAGATCCAAGCCTGTCCAAGTCTCTATTCTACCGAAGACAGCTCAGTATGTCCTGCTCCAAACAGGTATCACACCTCATACAGGTAGCATTGGCTGTGCAATCTCAACTGTTCTACATTTATATTTGCATATTATCCCTTCATGCGTCTCCTCCTGTCCTCCAATATCTTTTCTTATCACTAAGGCTGTAATACTGTACTTACCTCCTCAACCTGGCATATGCTCCATTCACTATACCCAATACTGTACATATAATACCATTCTATGGTGTCTGTCCTCCTGGAGCTTATATTCGTTTTTTCTCTATTTCTATTGTCTGATTTTATATTAGTTGCAATGATTGTATTGTCTCTTTTACCAAGCACTGACTACATTGTTGGCAATATATACATACAAATATACATACATATACATTGAGATTGGTGCACATTTAGCAATTTCAGAATTCAAATATAATTAAACATTTGCAATCTATTAAAATTATGTAGAAATTTTCATTCACTTTAATTTTCATTTCATTTTCAGCTAACAGCAACCCTGAACTATTTTTGTAAAATTCTGATTTATTCTTAGAGTTCAAAACAGAAAATACATGTATATTTGTGACCAATCTAGAACTGTGAATGAAATATAAAGCAAAAAGTCAGTAGCATGGTGATATAGCAACAAATTGTCATATTGGTCTTCAAATGTGCTTTGCAAAAGCTTTCACAATTTCTCCCTTAGCATCGCTTAATAACTATAGCTCAATATCTCAGCTTTGATTTATATCCATACTCAACTTTTGCACTCTGTCTCTGAGGTTGTCTCTTTTTCACCTCACCAATAATTACTACTGCCTTTGTCTCTCTCTCTCCCTCTCTTCTCTATCTCTTCTCTCTCTTCTCTCTCTTCTCTCTCTTCTCTCTCTTCACCTTGCCTTTTTGAGAGCGAGAAATAGGGAAAGAATTTATTTAGTAGAGGGCCCATTCATTTATATTTCTCCTGATACAGCCACGCCAGAGAGAAACCTGTTTGTACATTTGAGATACATGGGAAATAAGTTAATTGAAATAATTTTAATATATTTAGCTTACTTAAATTGGCTTTTTGCACAAGTATCTCTTTCGCCTCTCCAGCAAAAGCCCTATTAGGGCCAGCTCAGACAGAAAGCGATGCATAGTTACATAGTTACATAGTAGATGAGGTTGAAAAAAGACGTACTTCCATCAAGTTCAACCTATGCGAAATTTAAACAACAGATACTTTATTCTATATCTATACTTACTTATTGATCCAGAGGAAGGCAAACAAAAAACCCCATTAAGGGGGAACATTAATTCCTTCCTGACTCCAAGAATTGGCAATCGGATTAATCCCTGGATCAACATCCTTCCCATGTATACTTATTTGGTATATCCCTGTATACCTTTCCCATCTAAAAAGATGTCCAACCTTTTTTTGAACAAATCTATTGTATCTGCCATCACAGTCTCCAGGGTATTGAAATCCACATTTAACTGCCCTTACTGTAAAGAACCCTTTCCTTTGTTGCTGGTGAAATTTCCTTTCCTCCACCTTAAGGTGGCCCGCCTTTGTACTGCCCGTGGGATGAATAGTTCTTTTGAAAGCTCCTTGTATTGTCCCTGAATATATTTGTATATAGTTATCATATCCCCTCTTAGACGCCTCTTTTCTAATGTAAATAAATCTAATTTAGCTAGCCTCTCCTCATAAGTTAGAATGTCCATCCCCTTTATTAATTTGGTGGCTCTTCTCTGCACTCTCTCTAGTTCCATAATGTCTTTTCTTAGGATTGGTGCCCAAAATTGTACTCCATATTCAAGGTGTGGTCTTACTAATGCTTTGTAAAGGGGCATAATTATAGTTATCATATCCCCTCTTAGACGCCTCTTTTCTAATGTAAATAAATCTAATTTAGCTAGCCTCTCCTCATAAGTTAGAATGTCCATCCCCTTTATTAATTTGGTGGCTCTTCTCTGCACTCTCTCTAGTTCCATATTCAAGGTGTGGTCTTACTAATGCTTTGTAAAGGGGCATAATTATGTTTACTTCCCTTCCATCCATTGCCCGTTTGATGCAAGATAAGATCTTGTTTGCCTTTCCAGCTACTGCATGACATTGGGCACTATTGCTAAGCCTGCTGTCTACAAGCACTCCTAAATCCTTCTCCATCAAGGATTCCCCCAATATATCTCCATTTAATTTGTAAGTCGCCTTTTTATCCTTGCATCCCAAATGCATAACCTTACATTTATCTGTATTAAACCTCATTTGCCATTTACCTGCCCACGTTTCCAGTCTCTCTAAGTCCTTCTGAAGAGAAATTACATCCTGCTCTGATTCTATTACCTTACACAATTTAGTATCATCAGCAAAGATGGAGACTTTGCTCTCGATCCCAACCTCAAGGTCATTAATAAACAAGTTAAAAAACAGGGGTCCCAGTACCGATCCTTGAGGTACTCCACTCACGACTTTAGCCCAACCTGAAAAAGTTCCATTTATGACAACCAACGTGCGCACGTCCGTCGCAATTTCGGGTTGTTCGGTGGGAGTTTTTAAACTGAAAACTCCACCGGCGGCAAAGTGCAGCGTTGTCGCTGCGACATTTTGCCACCACAACCCGAATTGAAATTTGGTGCTACTGTCGCGTGACGTGAGCTTGTTCAGCCAATAGAGGCGAACCAGCTCTGTGACATGTCCATTACACACCCCTGCCACGCCCCCAAACGCCACGACCCAACGCCTGCAGTTTGAGAAGAGATCTCTGGGCTGCAGGAGTGCACGGCGGAGGCTCGAACGCAAGCACGTTCCCGCAGCAGCCTGTATGAGCCAGCCTTTACATGGCTTTGCTAAACTCTGCTAAATGCCCTGATGCTCAGCAAAGCTCCTATTAGTATTAGGCACATAAATAACAAGAATATTTACCTAGAACTCTGAAAAAGTTGGAAATTAAGATGTGATTTTCTCCAAACACTGTTACAATTATTATTTTATATTGGTGTTGCAGTAAATATATCTTTGGAAAGTTAATTATGATTGCTGAAAAATACAATCAGTGTCCACTTCAATCACGGCTTACAAGTGAAGTGTTTTGCAAGTGGGATAAGCATTAGAAAAAGAAGAAGGGAGGGCGTGTGAATCAACCTGAAACGAAACCTTTTATATATAATTTAGGGTGGAAATCCATGCTTGGCTTCATGTTAGAATGATTAGCTCTTTCGCTGCCTGTAGGGCCAGAACAGATTGCCTTGCAAATGCTTTACCAGCAATAGCAGATAATCCAATCACATACATTATTTATTCTCTTAAAACGTAAGTGTTATACTTTTACTATATTATAATTTACCAGAATAATCTGTGTTCTCTAAATTAAACAGCTTAATATTTTCTCATTGAATAAAGAAATACCAACGTTTGAACTAGAAATAGCAGTTGACTGATGGCCATTTTTGGTTTAAAAAAAAAAAAGCTAAAATTGTTCAATTGTTAAAAAATTATCTGTACATTGCTGTACATTGCTGGTGCTTCAAGTCAATAGCAATAGTGCAAGAAAAACTGCTTTTTGTTGATCAATACATTTGACACTAGTTCCTTTTAGAGATGGAGCTTACATTTAGCATTCATTGTTTTGTGTAGAGATGGGCTGATTTAATAACCCTCTGAAAATTCTCAAATATTTTGGATATGTCCATTTTTTTTCTAAATGTACAAATATTGTTCAATTATTCTTCTTCTAAAATATTTGAGTTTGCACATCGTTTTTTAAAAATAGCGGCAACTTTTTCAAACTCTTTGAACAGGTGCAATTTTTGCTGCAAATTTGAATTTTGGTGAAAAATGTGTGCATCTCTAGTTTTGGCCATTGTATGTGCTCAGTGCCTGCTTACAAGTGATACATAGAAAGATACCAAAGCAATTTTGGAGCAAAAGTGGGTTAAATAGCAGGATTTTGTTTTTGCCTTTTTGCATCAAAGTACCAAGACATTATACGCACCTTTTGTTCCCTGTGTGCACCAGTATGTGATTTGACGATTGTCAGTAAACAGTTACCAGGAAGACAATATAATGCTATGTATCAAATTCTGCACCCAACATCTCCATTTTTACGATTTACACCAAATAATCTGCCTGGTCAGAGGTCTATATAATCTATACACCTAACAATTTGTTCCAGCCAGATGTAAGCATGACAAACTCACTTCTTACACACTGTACAATGCAACGGAGAAGCATTGTGCCAAGGCACACTTTTCATACATCATCCCAATTGAATACACTGAACATATCCAAGATGCAATCACTATAACCGCAAATGTTTGTGATCTACTGTCTCCTAGCATTTTCCAACTCACTCACTGACTCCACAGGGGATCCTAGCCAGACTATGTTTTGTGTACAAGCAAACAAAATCCATTTGCAAAGCACATGCACATATTTCACTATTCATTGGTTATTATGAAAAGGTAGTCAGGTTGGGATTTCCTAAAACGAGAGTACAGTCAATGGTCTATACTTTCCACGGTCCATTAACAGTATGCAATTTAAAACAGTGTCAGAGAGCTTAGGGAGACTGTGTCCATGGGCAGCACAACGCTGACAAAGGAGGTTACATAAGGGCGATTTCAGACTTATATTTCACCCACTAGCTAGGTAGTGTGTGTGTGTGTTTATGTATATATATATATATGTATATATATATGTACTAAGAGAAAGGACAGAAAAAAGGTACTGCGATGGGTACAACCTGCGCACCCTCATATGCCAATCTCTTCCTGGGATGGTGGGAAAGAGAGGTTGTGTTCTCCGAGGACAATCTTCGCTTTACACAGTGTGTGTCGTTGTGGTTGAGGTACATCGACGATATCCTCATCCTCTTGTAAGGAACTGCCACGGGGTTTGCGGAGTTCGTCGATGTCCTCAACCACAACGACTTGAACATCAAGCTGACATTCAGCTGTAGCTCAACTAGGGTTGAATTCCTAGACTTATACATCACCGTTGGGCCCGATGGCTGTCTTCTTACGGATATTTTCTGTAAGAAGACTGCAACTAATTCCATACTACACGTCACCAGTTTCCACCCTAAACACCAGATTAAGGGTGTTCCAACTAGTGAGTTTTTACGTTTGAAGCGCAATGTGTCCACTGAGTCGGGTTACCTGGAGAGAGCAGGAGAGATGAAACAAAGATTTTATCAGAGAGGATATAGTCACCGGTATGTGGAGAAAGGTTTTCAGGGGGGACTCAGAGCATCTAGGGACTCCCTCCTACGCCCTAAAAATAAATCTTCCGCTGTACAACAGATAAGGTTTATTGGCACCCATAACAAATAATGGTCGGTGTTACGCAGTACATTACAGAACCACTGGGATGTTCTGATGACTGACCCTGACCTCAAAAGAGTTCTGGGTAACAGGATTACTATGACCAGCCGTAAATCTCCAAACCTCAAGGACAAACTGGTAAATAGCCACTTTGTCCAGAGTAGTACAGATACATTTTTATCTGCTTTTAGGAAGAAAGATTTTTACAAATGCAGAAATTGCTCCGCTTGTAGATACATGCATCAGACGGAGGTGTTTACCGATTTTTTTTTTAGAATTAAGGACTTCCTTGGTTGCAAGACCAAGGGAGTCATATATTGTATCACCTGTCCCTGTGGCCTTCCCTATATTGGGATGACCACACGAGATTTCAGGTTTAGAGTCCTCGAGCATGTAAAAAATATTAAGAACGCATCGAGAAACTTGGAAAATTTCAAAAAGATCACTTCGGTGGCTCGTCACTTCCTTCTGGTGCATGGGTCTGACCACACTTTATTGCAGGCTTTTGCTATAGAAAGGGTTAGTCTAGGAATTCGGGGAGGAGATTTTGAGAAAGCTTTGTTGTTGCGTAGGGAGTCCAGGTGGATAGTCCAGATGGACTCTATGATTCCACGGGGTCTGAATGACTACCTGGGCTTCTCTATGTTTCTGTAGCTTCCCCTCTCCCCAACTTCTCTTTCTCTTTCTTTCTCTCCCCTATTCTGTTAGAATTTTACTGCCAAGGTGTATACTCTTATAGCTTTAGTATCACCATGAGAGTATCAAACACGTCTCTCTCCCCCCCTCTTCTCTCCATCCTGTTGGTTTTTAGAATCCTGGGTATGACCATCCTCGGATGGACTTTGGAGCTATTGCAACTACCATTTACTTCGGTTCATTCGGGACAAACTACCATGAGAAGGACACAGCCTCCAGAGTTGATGTTAATTCATATTGGGAATATTCCATGTGACTTTGGAGTACTTTGTCATCTTGTAGATGGTCCTGGACTTTTCTTTGAGAACATCTTGTTGTTTCAAATGAGAGGATGCTTAGTGCTCTCTCTAAATGACACGTTTACTATTCTAGCAATACATGTCTGTGCTCTTGTCATGCTTATGTAATTTGGACTGTACTTATTTAATTAAGATCAATCTTCTAAACATCTTTATATAACCTGATATAGTCTGTATAGATATGTATTTTCTATGTGTTTATCATCCTTTTTTCTACTAAGCGGATTCATTACTGCTACCCTGTTATTTGTGCATACTAACTCACTTTAGGCTGTGGTTTATTTATAGTAGGTGCCTTGCCAGTGCTTAAATTAACTGTGCTCGCTTCCAAATGTATGTTGGTTGGTAATGTCACTCTCCCTTTAAATGCAGGGCAAACTATGTAGCTTTGCACATGCGCATTAGCTAACCTGGACGCATGCGATGAAGGCTTACATTGTAGCACTTTGTTTACTTTTGGCCACGCATGCGCATTCATCACTCTGCGTGAGTATTCTGCCAGTTCTATTAGAGTTTTAACAGTTGAATGATCACGTGATATAGTCACTAGAACATTGCAAGTTGGGTTTCATCTGTGATTTATTATATCAGGCAGGAGGTTATTCAGTGATTAGCGCAATACAGCTGAAATCCAGCAAACACTATGTTATTTACCAGTGCTGTTGCTTGGGATCTCTAACATCAGCTCAACGTGTTTTAAGAATATTTTATTATTATTTTATTTTTCACTTATTCACCTTGGTTTTTTCACTAAAGCTATGATAAAATTAAAAATGTCTATTGTGTTGTGCACCCTAAATGTACTTCTCTGAATGTTCTAGTGACTATATCACGTGATCATTCAACTGTTAAAACTATTAACCTCTGTACATAGGTAGCACTCATTTGTGTTATTTAACACTTGAAAAGTATAAATATTTATATTTATAAATTTATAGTGAGCGGTGTGAAATATCGTGTGTTATACAGTTCTATTAAAGCACAAGGCTTGCGACGCATGGGCATGTTCGGCTCCTAATGATGACGTCATCCCACACTTGCGCGATTGGAAGGCTTACCTAGTGCACCCCTGGGAATAATTAAGGTAATTTAGAGGGTGTAATTTTCACCTGGTGATGGCATTTTTGGCGCGAATCTAATCCTTTTTAAGTCTGCATACTACTCTGCCTACCCCACCGCTCCCAGTTGAAGGCATCTTGCGGAAACGTGTAGGAGTGGGTGCTGTAGGCAGGATCCCCTGGTCTGTCCCCCTCCTGGGACACATAACTATACCTTATCAGCTGCTGTTCTTAGCACATTCAGTGACACTTTTTTCATGCATACAGGATTGTTCTTTACACCCTACAAGCTTCAGGATTGTGTTATTTACATACTTGGACCTACACTCTGTTACTATGTCTCCTCTACAGAACTGATTCTGTGCATAGCCTTTTTTTTTGCATGTTAGGGGATTACCATCCATACTTTATTTACCCCATGATATTCTATGTAGTGGTTGACTTTGTATAGTAATTTAGGTCTCAGTCTTTTCCTTAGCTTTGTATACTGGTGTCATATGTATAGTCACTTCCTTGTTGCTTTAAGACTTATATTGTCTGCTATTTCTCAAATAGATTAAGTGTCCTATATGATTTATATGCTAGTCAGCATATAGCTGGGTTTACGCACAGGGGATCTATGCCTTGTTTTAAAATTCTGTGCTATCTTTTATCGTGTTTTGTGACAGTTAATAAATAAATTTGTATTTTTGAAATCGCATATGATATACCTGAGTGCTATATTTTTGGGTTTCTTTCTCTTTTTGCTTACGTATTCAATTATTTGTGTGTGTGTGTGTGTGTGTGTGTGTGTGTGTGTGTGTGTGTGTGTGTGTGTGTGTGTGTGTGTGTGTGTGTGTGTGTGTGTGTGTGTGTATATAGTTAAAGCTACAGAAATTGTTAATTCGATTAGAATCTATAACTCAGATACAGCTATATACCGAGGGAGTGCTCTCCCTAACCTAACAATGTATTCAGTTTATAAGTGAATTGTGTATATGCACTCTGCTACCTAATAGCTGATTCAGTTTTTAAATATCTATATGCTGAACTAACTTCTCCAGTGAGATACCTTTTGTAGGAACTTTCTCCTCTATAAAACTAGTATTGTGCGTGTTAAGTATCCCTTTCCTCTACTAGGCTGGTGATACCTATAATTTGTCCTCCAAGTTCATGTTAATAGCCTGTCCCCCCTCTCTAAGGTGTTCGTCTTCCTGATACTCTTATTCCCGCAGGGAACCACTAACAAACCTTATTAAAGTCTAATATCCAAGAAGTTACTGTGTGGCATATAAGATAATATCGGCATCGCTCTCAGGCACATGCCTACCTCCATTTGTAATTGTTTTTATATGTGTTCTTTTCGCCGCATTCAGGACCTATATATTAAAATATGCTCAAAGTTTAAGTTTTAAATCTGCAGGGTGTTTCTCTGAGTGCAGAGGGAATCCTCTCTCTCTTTTCATTATTGTTCAAAACCGATTCCTTGCTAGCATCACCCCCTCCTCTGTGGGATCCTGATTAGATTCATCCCTATTTGTTTGACCTCTTTTTGTAGAGCAGGATTTTTCTAACCCCTTCGGGGCTCTTTTCCCTCTTATTGTCTGGCTCTTCATGACAATCTTGCAAACACATAATTATCCTCTTATAATCCTGTCACTGTTTCTGTTAAAGGGTGCAAAACACAAGCAGAAAAAACATTACACTAAAGTTTCAATTCATTAAAAAAAATTAACTTGCAGCTGACCATCCAAAACATATTTTATTCTAATACATAATATAGCACGAGCCGAGGCAGGAGAGATACGGCGACGAACCCTCATCCAGAGTTCCAACGTGGAGTGATGTTCATTGCCTGACAACAGACGCGGAGACAATCGAGTGGAAGGGACCCCATAGACCCAGGTTGTGAGTATACCAGGAGGAAGGGAGACCGAAGCTGTCACAGGCTGGACAGCTACATTAAAAATGCATAATTTAAATAGACGTTTGTGAGTGCAACTTATCTTTTATACCAGTTTATTTATTAAAAAGTGTTATTATGCCATGCTATTTTCCTATATTTTTGTAAGGACGTCATTCCCATCTGGGGGACTCTGGTTATAAAACCGATTTAGCCACGTATATACAATTGGCTGCCTGGGAGTTCAGGAGGTAATCCCTAGAAGATAGATTGTCTGATGTTAATTACCAAACAGGAATACCTGTAAGTGCTCCATATAGAGTTTATTGGACACTCGCCAGATGACCTCACCTTCTTTTTCCGGGATATTGTTCAAGCTTTCAGAGTATGGTTAAACCTACCACTATACATCTTCCTGAACACCTGTTGTCACCTTCCTGCCACTTTGAGAATGTGAGATAAGTATTTGAGGGAAGGATATATACACTGTGTTCAGAAAAAAGGGACCTATTTCATCTATCATCATCTTGCAGACAAATCACTACATTTTCATGAAAACGTGACTAATTATAGGTCTGTCAAAGTATATTAGTACATTTAAGAATTATTTCATGATCTAATAAATATTCTTAGAAATTGGTGATGGCCTGACGACCTCATCAAGTGCATAGTTACAAAATGGTGTTTAGCTAAGAAGATAAGCATGTTATAAAGTGGTTGAGGCAAAGCAAGAATTATGGTCCAAAACATTTACATACAATGTTTCTTGATAGAGGATGGTCGCTAGGAGGACTGAAGAAAACAAATGAGATGTTGATAAGCTGAGACAACGTTCAAGAGTGGGAGCAAGTGGATTAACACATTATCTATTGTGCTCTCAGACAATGGAGGTGTGCATCCCGTCTTTCAGCAGAAGGAGGATATTTTGAACACACATTTTTAACTAAAACTTTATAGTATTCTTAATGTTTCAGATTAGATTACAGTAGTTTAACACATTTACGAGCTGCCAAGGACAAACTCCTATTTCTCGTTTAATGAACATGCACCTACTGCAGTGTATCGAGCACTTGTTGACATATTATTTTTATCATTTATTTGTAAAGCTCTAACATATTCCGCAGCGCTGTACAATGGGGTGCAGAGTTATGCATATTACATAAATCAGTTACATATAGGTGAGGACGAAAATGCACAAACAGATACAAAGAGGTAATGAGGACACTGCTTGTGAGAGTTTACAATCTAGAGGGAATGAGGGACAATGTTTAAACTAGAAGGTAAGGTGGTTGCTCATTGTAGGGTAGGGTGTGGATCAGGTTGGAATATAGCCCAATCGGGCAGCACAGGAGAAGTCTTGCAGGCGGGAGGGAGATGCGGTAATAAGGTGAGAAGGTGGATGTTATGGGCAGAATGTAGGGGGCGTTTAGGTATGTATTTGTGTATGAGGGCTGAGATATAAGGGGGGCAGCATTGTTGAGAACTTTGTAAATCATTACTAGGGTTTTAAATATAATTCTAGAGGCTACGGAAGCCAGTGAAGGGATATGCTTAGTGGAGCAGTAGAAATGGAGCGGTAAGCGAGGTAGATGAGTATAGCAACAGCATTTTGGATGGATTGGAGTTTAGAGAGGTGAACAAGGGGAATGCCAACTAAGAGAAGGTTGCATTAATCGAGGCGGGACATGGTGAGTGAGTGGATTAGGATTTTAGTTGTATCATGAGTGAGAAAAGGGCATATTTTGGCTATATTTCATAGGTGGAGACAGCAGGACTTCATGAGGGACTGAATGTGAGGAATGAAGAAGAGATCAGAGTCAAAGATTAGGTGTTGAGGAGATTGTGGTGTTTTTGACAGTGAGGGAGAGTGTTGGTGTGGCAGTGGCAGTGGAAGGGGAAAAGAATATTAATTCTGTTTGACAGGTTAAACGTCAGTTAACGGTGAGACATCCAGGAGTGACATCAATTTAGTTAACATCAGTTGATTGTCTACATTGTGCTTCTTATCTAGTGTTAATCTACACAACAGACCTACAATTGTGCAAATTTTCATGGGGATTGAGCGAGGGCAGAGTATGGGGATTGAGCGAGGGCGGAGTTTTGACTCGGTAACGTCATTGGCAGTGGACGGAGTTGAGCAGAACTTACTTTCACTTTGAGTGTATATCGAGAGGTTACTTTAACCCCGGCAAGTACTGTTCCTCTGATATGGCTATAGATTAGTCTATCATTGGCGACAGGAACATATGGGTATTGACCCTTGGAGTACCGAGTCTCCAAACCACAGAAAAGTACAGAATCTGCAATCTTCCAATATATATTGGAGTGACACCACAAAAATAACTTATGCAGTATTGATGGAGGAAAAGCAATGATGAACAAGCCTGGGCTGGTCAATCCTTAGAGACAGCGGAGCCTCTTCAAAGAAAGACCCCGAGGTAAATCAAAAACCGGTGCCGTTTAGCCTCAAAGCTGCCTGATAAAAATATGGCTTTAAGTGTGTAGTTCGTTACTCAACGATACCCGGTCTGCAAGCTGTCAGAATGCTCCGGTGGCCATCTTTGCTTCCTCGTGGTGTCGGGTGCTCCTATCCGAGAGTGACGTAAGTAGGGAGGAGGTTGGTAACCGTGGTCACAGCACTCCACACAACCAACGACTTGAAAAAGTAAAAAACTTTATTTAAATGCTACAGTGAGCATAAAAGCACCACTCTGACGCGTTTCGTCTATAGAAAGACTTTTCAAGAAAGAAAGAAAGAAAGAAAAGTCTTTCTATAGACGAAACGCGTCAGAGTGGTGCTTGTATGCTCACTGTAGCATTTAAATAAAGTTTTTTACTTTTTCAAGCGTTGGTTGTGTGGAGTGCTGTGACCACGGTTACCAACCCCCTCCCTATCATTGGCGACACACTTTGTTTGGCAGTTTGGCCCATGCAGATGCCTATTTCCAGATCCTTGGACTTTATCTTCGGACTATCTGCCGGTGGTATCCAGGTCGTGGACGGTGACTATACACAGTTTCTCCTCCTATGAGTTTCATTAGAATGATTCTGTAAGTGCATATCGCACAACTCAGATGTTATATTAAATTATGTTATACTGTATTACACCATGAAGCGTGCACATTTCTTTTCTTTATATATAGAATATATATAAAGTGTATATACACTTTATATGTAATTTACTTGATGCTCTTGTCCCCATTGTTTTTATTGTATTTTCTACTGTTTTTCACTATGGGTTCTATATATATATAAATATATACAAACATATGGAAATGTGTAAGTTAGCTGACACAATGCTATGGTGATGCAAATAGGGTGACTATAGTATTTCTGTGAATACCATTATCTTGAACCATGCATATGCTCCAAACAGCCCTTTATTTGGAACTTCATTTTTAGTTGAAAACAAATTAATCAGATTGTGTAACATAAAATATGGCACAAACTACATGCATTTGACAAATTAAAGAGATTCATTATCTTATAGACAAGTATATAAAGCATCACAATATTATACACACCCACACCATCTACTTGGCAGTAGTTACAGTATACATTCAATAGAAAGAGCTCTGGAAAGAACCAGTGAAGATTAATGCATTGTTTCTGTCAGCATTCCTTATCAGGATAGATGCCAGAATAAAAGATGTTACCTACTGAGTAATTAGACTTCCATATAGGTTTTAATTTACTGCATATCAAAAATTGCACACAGAATAATTGCTTTCACTTGAAAACTACTGATTGCCTAAAAAAACATAAAAAATACAGAGGGGTTAAAAAATATATCTCACTTTGTAGTGGCAATGTAGACGGTGCTATATAAATAAAGACATCCATACTGTACATACATAAATGCAATAACTCTTGTGGAACCCTCATCCAGCCTAAAGTGCGTTTCAAACAAAATATGAAGAGGTCAAAAGGCAGTACCTCTTTCTTTACCAATTTACTTTATTTTGAAAATCCGCCACCAGCTTTCCGATACATTATATTAATACATAACACAGTAAATGTTCATTCCACCTCTTTACTGCCAAAGGCCCCTTGGTGCTAGCCTCTGTATTAGCCATGTGGTTAAAATTACTTCTTTTTTACTGGCTAGCCTATACCCATATGTTTTGCACCATTTATCCCCATATCTGCAGCCCCCAATATTTATTTTTGATTTTAGTTTTATTAATTTTGGTTGAACTTGGTAAAAAAAAAATCCCAGTGTCAGCTGTTCTTGTGACCCCGTGTAAGTGATCGTATCACTCTACACCTCGTCCATCCGATTTATAAGCTCCTCGGGGCATTGTGGTATAACATTATCAGTGCTATATAATACTAGTGTTCCCGTTTCTTTTGTATTGGCAAAGAATGCTAATCTGTTTTGTACAATAAAACAATCTAAAAACAGCACCAGCACCTTAATTAGTTTTGTTTAAAACAAAATAATAATATCATGGTTGTTTAAATGTCAGAAGATTCGGTAACTGGGGGACGTACAGTACAAACCTTTCAAAGGGCTAACATGCTGCCTTAATATATAAACTACCGGAAGTGCAACAAAACTTGCTATTTCTTGAGAAAATTGTTTTAAAATTCCAAGAAATTACTATTTGAAATAACTGTTGTGTATAATTCCCTCCGTCACTGTGATGCGTTGCTGGCCACCCCTGGTAGTGAAATACTTAAACATTTAGGAATCATTACCAGAAACTTTACACTTTTTTGGTAAAGAGATAAAAATGTTTTTTGATGGATTTTAAGTACCAAAATGTTAAATAACTTTAAAGTCATCTAAAACAATACAAATAAAGCCACACTATTTATACAAACTGAGGAGATAATGTTATTATTACAGATATAATATATTTATGGCATGGCTGTTTAAGAAATTGCCACAATAAAACAATTAGAAAACTATAGTAGAAAATAAATATTTGTTGATCACCAATAACAAATTAATTTGTTTCAATAATTAATATATTTGCACTTTGTGTCCCTACACGTGACTTCTCTAAGTCATAATAAGGTCATAATGAGAGGCACCTTGAATTGAAGATCTCTTATTGGTGAAAGAAGAATTGATGCCAAAGGAAAGAAGGAGCACTGAGAGATGCTGGCGAGTCCCTGATTGGACATATCCTATAACCGTATATAATGGTTATGACAAATAACACTGTAAGAACCTGTTTTTTAAGCTCCCACTGGCATTGCTTGTGTGAGGGACTACTGAGGAGACTAGTGTTTCACACAGCTCTCTCCTGGGAAACAGAACAGAAATGCAGTCCATGAAGCAAGCAAGTGTCTGGATTAAGGTGTTTTAGTGGAGGGTAGGTCTCAGTGTACACCCCTGTTTCACTCCAACTATAACAGAAAATTCTTCTGACTTGTAAAGTGGGTCCACTTTCTACAACATATCCTTTCAAAACAACATGAAAAGAGCAGATGGAAATGCGAAATCCATCAGAATATCACAGTTTGCTAAGGATCTTCTACAGACTTGTACTTCTCATAGAGTCAAAAGCATTGTTCAATGAACACACACAGGCTAGCTGATACTAGCTCACCCAGGGATGAAGTCTTGACCTGTGACCCAGGTTGCTGGGTGGAAGGGAAGGGATTACAGCCCTGGTTGAGTATTGGCATTGCAGGGTGGGGTGGTGATGACCTGTTTGTCATGAGGGTTGCGGGAACCTTTCTACGGAGTGCAGAAGTGAGAGCCTAGCAGAGGAAGAAGCACAGCCGACTGACTGATTCTGGTGTTGCTTCCAGCACCTTTCATAAATAAGCCCCTATGAGTTTTACTGTAATATAATTATGGGTAATATAAGTGTAGTTGTGCAATAGTTATTGAAGAGGAATTCACATATCTTGGAATCTTGGTTTTGCATATCATCATCGGAAGAAGGTGGTATATGTTAACAATAAGTGAATTGTGTTAATGTTGCTTAATAATAGTTTAAGGAGTTGGTAGAAGACAAGAACACTTAGTTGGTACATTTGAGTGGATTTGTGAACCCCCTATTTCAATCCACCGGCAGCAGTGACTGTAATTGGTCAAGGAGAGGCTTCCAATGACAGCAATCTGTTTACTGATTAAAAGCGTAAATTCACACACCCCAGAGTCCTGGGAGGGGAAATTCAATGATAATACAGTGGGGGCCCCGGGCATACGGCGGGTTCCGTTCTAAGGGCCCGCCGTATAGTGAAAATCGCCAGAAAGCAGAACCGGCGATTTTCAGCTGTGCGCATGCGCAACCCGGCAATTTCCCCCTTGTGCGCATGCTCGACCTCTGTTCTGCGCGCGCAACCTACGTTCTGCGCATGCACGCCAGCGGCAACAGCCCGTTCTGCGCATGCGCAACCTCTTGAGCAGACATGGTGGCCCCCTTCTCTGTGCCGCCGTAGCAGCGGATCGCCGAAAAGCGGGGTGCCGAGAAGTGGGGCCTTGCTGTATAGAGAATAACCAACTGAATCCTAAAACACCAGGATTATTGACACAACGACTATCACACAGACTGTGCCTATTCTACTCTTATGATGACTCACATGATAATTGTGCATGTGTCGTTGTTATATTTACCTTAGTGACTTTTGCTAACTCACCCCCAATATACATCTATAAAGTTTGTTTTTAATAAAAGACAACTTTTATATGTGTTGCTTCCTTCGTATATCAGAAGTCAAACTGCACATAATCTAGCCAGAAGACACAGAGGGCAATATGTACTCTAATATTATAAGATAATTCCTGATTCAGTAAGGTATATTAAAAAGCTTTTGCATAGCAATCATTGTTTTTGACCACTTTATGGAATAACAACTGTTAGACTATATTACAAAGAGCATCGTTCTTTAACTTGATTTGTATGTATAGTAGGCTTTCTCCATGACAGAAATTCCGGTAGCAATAATATTGAAATGATTCTGGAATAGCTACAAATACAGTATCTGCAAGCATCTGATGCAACACAAAACTTCAAAAGCTTTACTGCGTGGATGTTAAGTGAAAAAGTGGCTACCTCTATCACTATTATATGTTATAGATAAATTCAGCAGCGAGGAAGTACTCTGTGTTGTATTCATGTACATTATAATGAACCAGTGTCATGTTAAACACATATAAATAAACAGTGTTAGATTTTTACCAAACAGAATTGAAGGCACTACTGCTCATTTCTATTTAGCAGTATATACCTTCATGTACAAAAATACAACTTCTTAAAATACTACAACATGTTGGTGACACTGACAGCCTTTTTACATGAAAAAAAGTACAATATTAATAAGATAAATATGAAAATGTATCAAAGCACCTGTTAATTATATTAATATATATGATTTTCAGAGAGCAGGAAGAAACTTTCGTACTGTATTATTCAACATTAATCTTTATAGTATGTGAAGAGCACATACAAAAGATTACTTTCTATACTTAAAAAAAAGCACCATACCCTCCAAATGTATCTATTTAGCAGGTATTGTGCCTATTTTTTTAATGTTCTGTTTCTATTAAAACCAGCTATACTGGGGTCCATGAACGGCACTGATGAGTGTACAGTAGATGTATAAGAAGCTAGCTCTGACACATGGGACCGGGAACCAATGGCGAAGGACCCAGAAAGTCAGCTTAACTTGTCCCAGAACTGAGAAATCAAGTGCCTAAAAGCCTCAGGATAAAGCAGAAAGGGAAAAAGCCAAATGCCCAAGAAGTATCTCACTTATTCAGTGAGATCCACGTCCAAAAATGGTGGTGACTCCTTGATAACTCCTTGCAGCTAATTAAGCAAAAAACTCCTTACTAAAAAGGGGTTTTAAAAGGTAGGCAGTTAGCTGCCAGTGTGAGAGACTTTCCCTAACCGTGAAGGTCACTGGTTGGAAAGGGTTCCCCAGGCCTGCTGGGACCGGTGGGACTCACACCCAGGGGCAGAATCGCCACAAGAGAGAACAACTCTGTGGAGGGATTAAAGCTGTGTTACAGTATCCAGAAGGGATTGCAAGGACTCTCTTGGGACAGAGTTCCCCAACCAAAGATAAGGACTTTATATTTTGATTCCAGACATTTATGTGATGGTTTATACTGGAAGTAGACTAGCTACCCAGGTGGATAGCTAGGGATATGTTGTATAGTTAGTCTCCCAAAGGGGAGAAGGTTTTTGTTTTATGAGTTGGGTTGCCTTAAAGGCTGAATGTGCCTATTATTTGTGTAATGGGGAGAATAAACCACTGAAGTTTAAACCCTAACCCATTGTTTGGGACTCTTACTGATCCTACTGTGAGGCCATCCTGCCACAGTGATAATTTATTTATTTGTAATTTTTTTTTTAGCATGTTCTTGTATAGCGCTGCCAGTTATACGTAGCGTGTTACAGAGACATTTTGCAGACACAGGTCCCTGCCCATGGAGCTCACAATCTGTTTGTTTTTGGTGCCTGAGGCACAGGGAGATAGTGACTTGCCCAAGGTCACAAGGAGCTGACACTGGGAATTGAACCAGGTTCCCCTGCTTCAAACTCAGTGCCAGTCAGTGTCTTTACTCACCGAGCCGCTCCTTTCTGAATCGAGAAACTATTATGATAATAAATGCCTAAGCTCCAAAATATGTACCAACATCTCTTTTGAAGGCTTTGTTTGCGATAATAGATACGTTTAAGTAAAATACAATTTTCATGGGAGGTGATTTTAATTTAGCCGTAAATGCTAATCTTGATAAGTCCGGTTCGGAAAAGCAGGGCCCTTCTTCCAAGGCCCTTCTTAAGCTATTAAAAGAATTTGCTCCCATCAACACATGGACTGCTCATCCCCCTCTATATAGTAGCTTGTTTTCCTTCATCGACTTCAAGAACTTTTCCAGGATTGATTACATTTTGGTGAGTTAACTGACAGTTCCCTTTATTGAGTCTGTGGAAGTAATACATGATTCTTGATCTGATTATAGCCCTGTGCTTCTTAAAGGCGCAATCCATTCAATATCCTACGTGTTTAAAAAAGGAAAGAAAAAATCAGTTCTCTAATATTAGATAATACTTACTACATTTTTTTTAAAATTCAACTCAATGCCATTTTTTATGTGTTTTAATATATTGAGCATCCTTTGATTTCTATAACAGGTTTTAGCACATCCCCAACAGTGCAAGATATTTGCAATACATTTATGATCATTTGTTGCCAATATTCGCAGCAGTTTAAGCTGCAAGCTGTAACAATAGATAATGTTACCTTAGTAATATAAGAATATTGTACATTGTACAGATGCAGCGGCCGATATTTTAACAAATCACGCGGTGTATACCTCGGAATACCCATTCATGGCGCGGGATTACTTCCAACCGTACCGCCTTAAGACGCGAGTGCAGAAAATGGCATTTTAGTGTTCTGGCTTTTAAACACCTGAAATTGACACAGTAGCACAGTACTGTACACATTACAATTCATTCATTTCATTGCATATAATTGCACACAATCTAGGAAATTCAAACAAAGCAACCGCGATAAACACGTGTGCCTGGGGCGATTGGCAGCATTAATGCCGCGGGGAGTACAGCAGCGCACACGAAAACGGCGCCGTGATGCCTTAAAATAACGGCCGCTACATCTGTAAGTGCTGAGTTACACTGTCTGAATGATTAAAACTGAAAGCCAATCATTTAGTGAACCCAGGGAAGTAGAATCTTTGCTGAACGATCACGGGAGAACAAATCGATCATCAGTTTAGGTAATTAATTTTCAATAAAGGTAATCAAAGACTGCATTTATTAAAACATATGCAATTAAGATGCAATATGCAATTAAGATGCAATCCCATGGTAGAACGAAGTAGCTGGGTAATTGGAGGACAAATTATTCCCTCCTGATATTTCAACTAACCTTGGAAGAAATCCATAAAGAAATGGAAATGTATTTTTCTTTTAATGATTCTCCTGATACGAGCAGCCTAACAATTTGGGAAGCCATAAGGCCATCATTTATACTAATGTGTATTAGGTGAGCAGTTTTTTAATTTCACATGGGTTCATTGTAAATAGGCAAGCAGGTAATAACACAAGAAGGTTAATTGACATCATACAATTTGCGCAATTGAAATGCCTGCCCATGACTGTTTTGGCTTTAGACATAGTAAAAGTTTTTCATAGTCTCCAATGGAACTTCATGTTTGCCATATTGCAAAGCTTCGGCTTTGGTTCCAAGCTATTGGAAGGGATAAGAGCTCTATATACTTTCCCCATCAGCTGCAATAAAAAGTAATGGTTTGACATCTAGTTATTTTCGTATCTTTAACGGGGCCAGACAGGGTTGACCTTTATCTCCCCTGTTGTTCGCACTATTAATCAAACCCTTAAGAAATCTTTTCCGCTATAATCCCAACATTTCCAGTTGTCAGATAGGTTAGAGGGAATACAAATGACGACATCTTGTTAACAGTCACAAAACTCCTGATCTTCTTGCCGAATCTCATATGTGTTGTACAATGATTTGGACAACTATCTGGCATTAAGAACAATAATTATAAGTCGGAAGCCTTAGATATAAATCTCCCATCACATACTCTCAAGTTGTTGAATATTCATTTTGACTTCAAGTGGTGTAAACAGCATATCAAGTCCCTGGGGGTTAAGATTATTAGGGAATATTGTAGTTTATACAATACCAACTACCATCCTGTTTAAACAGATTCTTAGAGATCTGAGGACATTGGGGTGGCTCCCGATATCATGGATAGGTCGTATAAATTAGTTAAAAATGAAAATATTACCTCGTATATTATATTATTTTCATACAATACCTATCCCAGTGGGAGATAAAGATATAAAGGAAATACAGAACACAATCACTACATTTGTATGGTGTAATGGCCCTCATAGATTCAACAGGAAGATACGTTTCTGCCAAAGGTTGGAAGGTGGACTGGGGCTACCTTCTATCTCTCACTATTATCAGTCAGTACACCTTGGCCAGCTGATGATGTGGCATATAACTAATGGGGTAAAGAGATGGGTTGATAAGAAGGGGGTGTTTCTGGATGGCGGGGCCTTGCCAGACCTTCTCTGGCTTAGAAAACAACAAAAGACTTTCTCGGTACTGACACACTCATGCATGACATGGACTGCACAAAAACTAAAGCTACATTGACTTCCTCCCCCTTTCCTATGACCCCTTTTGGAGCCTGATTTCCCTCATGGGTGTGAGAGCAATTCTTTTTCAACTGGAACAATAATGGAATCGCTATGATAACAGGCTTTTCTCTTAAGTCCTTTTCTGCCATATGCGAAAAGACTAACATCCCGAGGTCTGACTGTGCGAGAGTGAATAGTTAACTCTCTCTGTAGCTAGCTAGTCTTAGTCAGGACCTGCTCAAGTTAGTTAGTCTCCCTAACGTGGAGTAGGCTTTTCCATTCATGGTTTTGTTTTGCCTTAAAAGGGACATGGTACCTATATCTGGAGAATAAACCACCAAAAGGATTGTTTCAGTACACGTGCAGTGTGTGGACTCTTTACTGACTTCACCTTCACCTACAAGGCCGCTCCGTCACACCGACTTTTACAAATACTTACAAGTCAGGAATTTCATAAATAAAGATTTTATTTAGTGAAAGACATTTCCTATAGTACATTCTTTGAACACCTCTGCCGACACCTCACTGACCAAACCAAATTAACCTTGACAATCTACCATAACCTTTCCTTGATTGACAATCCTACTGTAAAAAGAGAAATACATGATCTCCTGGGAGAAGTAAATTCTTCGAAATTTAGAGTGAGAAGACTGGCAGGAAATTTGGCGGCTACTAGCTCTTTGTGCACTACGGTAAAAGAACATGCCTATAAGTTACTTTAGTAGCTAGTATCTCTCCCCAGTTAAACTCCATTCTATTTACCCATCATCATCCCTCTGTGATGGAGAAACCGTGGCCAAAGAAGGATTATTTCTCACGTATGGTAAGACTGTCTCAAGCTTACCAATTATGGAATACAATTCTACAATATATCTCATTCTCAATGGGGTTACCCTAAATAGGGATCCCCTGATTTTGGGAAGACTTCCCTCGAACCCAGATAAAGCGTTATATAAACTTATATCTCAGGTATTACTTGTCACTACCTCACTGCCAAGTCCTGGAAGACCCACCCCCCCCCACCCTCACCCACACCAGCCCCACCTTCATGTTCTCTACTTTTAAGAACAAGACTTCCTGTGTAATGGAGATGGAGAGACTAACAAGTTATATTAACGACGTATAGCCAGAATTCTATAGCGTTCTATTGCTGACATGATTGAACGTTTAGATCATTTTCTGGGACACATATGCATGTATTAAGATTGGAAGATCTTAGGCACAGTCTAATGTTCTGATATTCTTGCTAAAAGAATAACATTTTGTATACATTCGCTGCCTCCACTCCCCAATTTTTCAATTCTGTACCCCCCTCCCACTTTCTCTCTCTCTTTCTTTCTTTCTTCCTTTCTTTCATTAATTAAAAAAATTATATATACTGTATGTATGGAATTGTATGCTGTGTATTACTTGTATACTAATAAAATACACGTGTTAAATACAGAGACGGGCACATTTTTGGGGGCAGATTTCGATCCGCTGCGGATCGGCCCATTCCTTTGGTCTGTGGATTTCAGTGGATCAATCTCAAAAAGGGCGATTCACTTTTTGATGATTTTTTTTATTCATCGCCACAATGCCTATTGTACTTATTTCTACTCATATAAAAGGCCAAAAAGTGCAGCACTGCCTAACTCTTAGCTTTCTCCTAATTACAGCATCTTGCATCACCACCTCTAATTTTTGTGTTAATTAGTCCAACAATATAAGTATTTTATGGTAACATGATCTTTGCATATGATACTGTACATTGCATGTATTGTGGAGCCTTCATCAGAGATGCTCACTTGCTTGTAAGGTATTGTACCCCACAAGGAGAGAGCAAAAGAATAGTGTGCCTATTTTCATGTGGCCAATGTCGAATGGTCTGAAGCACTATAAGTTTGTAACTTAAAAACATTGTATGTATATAACTTAAAGATAAAAGGGAGAGGGAAACAAGCACAATGAAAACACCCTCGGTATTAATTAACATAACATGTGAGTATTTGGCACATTATAGCAAGATGGAGGTATCTGGAGTAGCTCTAAATGATATAGCAAGACAGACAGAAGAAAAGAATTCCAGCGGGTGGAATGAAAAGATGACTGTAGTTGCAGGCACCATGGGCATTGTGACCTAGGTATAACTTACTGCACCTTTCCCATAAAATTGTAGTAAGGCCTCATTTTAATAACATTCTGTCTGTGTATAAAGATCTAGTGATGGAACTGTAACCTGGTCTTGTTGAAGTGCTTTTCTGCTTACATTATCTAGCCAAGGGTCCATTTCAATTTACAATAGGTGTATTAGGTGGAATTTAATAACTAATATTTATGCATGGTTTCTACCAATTCCAGGACATATGTTTACATATTGTATAGTGTACAATATATATTGTATAGTGTACAGTATATAAACTTTCATAATGCAGGATTCATCAATCTCTGATGCGAGTGACAGGAGATTGCTGATTTATCCAATGGGATGAGTGCTACTGAACGCACGCATTCTGTTGTAATGCCTCATATCCTCCTAATGATACAAAATCACGTGTCATTCCGAGAATGTCACAAGGTTAATTTGCATGTTCCGAGAATAATATTATTCTCGGAACAGCACAATGGCAAGGCTAAAAGGTTAAAGCTAATTGTATTTGTTTAATGAAATCTATTACATTGCAGAGTTGTTTATTTCAGTTGTTTTTAAATGAAGGATTACTGCTATTTATATGGTTAATGAGAACTATTGAAACATATCTACACCATAGACATGATCGTGTTCTCTGATGAGGTGCAGACCTGATTCACTTCTCTGTCCAATTCTCACGTGTTGCTGCCTTTGATCGGTATCAAATACAATAGGCTGTTTGGCCATTTAATCTCTGCCATACTTTAGGACACATCTTTCAAATATCAGAATGTTTATGGGAAAGAAACATGCTGTTCTGTTGCAGTTTTGCTTATGAGAATCTTGGGGGTTATGCATTAAACTGTGGTAGTACCGAGGTATGGGCCGGAGGGGGGAAGAGTAGGTATAGGCGTGGGTGGGATTAAGTAGTGTGTGTGCATGGGGCAATTTATCCCCTCCGGAGCCACGCCTTCCCTGACGTGATGACATAATGTAAAGCGCGGATCCTCTTGCCTGCCCTCACATTACTTGATGTGATGTGATGTCACTCTGTACCTGGATATGCCGGTTTTTACAAAGGCCCCACGTTCTCCCCTGGCCCAACTTGGGCAATCACAGTTTAAATGTTGTGGTGTTTAACCACCGCAACATTTAAACTGCGATTACGGAAGTTGGACCGGGGAAGAGCTTGGGGCCTCTGTAACCATGGGCCCAGTGCAGTTGCACCGCTGGCAGAGCCATAAAGCAGGCCCTGCAACTGGGAGGGAAAGGTAAACTCCATTTCAAATGACAAAACTGTTATGCCACTTCCCTCATTTTATTTGTCCCCTCAACGCAAGTGCCATTTTGTTTTTTACAGATGTAGCCAGGTCACCCCTCGTTGCCCTGTGACCCCCATTACCTCCGTGGCCGGGATCGATGGTGGGTGCTGCCGGAGCCAAGCGGCAGACCCGACGGCCATTCTGAAGGGTGGGGGCTGAGCACGGAGCGCTCCAGTGCTCCGGAGGTCCGGAGGTCCCTGGCGGCTCCCGTGCAGGGCGCCGCCATGTTGCGCGAGTGTGTGCATGCGCAGTGAGTGCCGGCAGCCCCAAAGAGTTGCGCATGCGCAGTGATAAGCGCACGAACCCTAGCCAACCAGGGAAGGCTCTTGGAAGGGTCTACAAGTCCCATGAGCCTCAGCAGCACCCCATGTGACGCCAGGGAGCCAATAGGGCTGAAGGATTGCCCTGCAGGGAGAAATAGATACATTTCGCACGCTGGGGAAGTGAGGCATTCCAGACCAGGAAGAGCTAGGGGAAGGAGGTGAGTGCAGGGGTCTGTGACCCGCTGCATTAGGCCAGCAACCCCCTAGGCCCCAGATAGGTCCTGAGTCACCTTATAGCTTGTGGTGCTGTAGGGACAGGCCCTAGGTTAGGGACCCTGCCCCATTAGCTGTTTCCTAGCTAGGGACACAGCGGACGCTGCGCTTCCTGCCAAGAGGCTTGGGCTCAAGCCTACGCCATTAAAGAGAACTGGACTATCTTCAGGGTGGGATCACCCCATACAGATCACCACGCGGGTGGATCCTGGATGTCGTGCAGGAACTCGACTGATCCTTTGTGAAGATCTTAAAAGCCAGGTGCCGCCGCACCGGGCAGGTATCGTTATAAGTGCACCAACAAAGTACTCACACATAGTGGCAGCGCTGACCACGGGGCAAGGGGCTTATACTGTGGACACAGTGTGGGGATACACGGTGGTGGGCATGGGGTATACGCTTCTAAGCGGGAGTGACTGACACTTGAGACTTTGGTACAGTTATTGAGTTGATAACATATGGTTAATGTGATTGTGTTGTGTTATGTTGATGCTGCATATAGTAAATCGCTATACCTATACTCCAGTGTATGTGATTACTATATGCGGGTCCTGTGTAGGAGACATTCTATACTCCTAGAATCCTGCACAGGTGAGGCGCTGATCAAGAAACGTTCCAGAGAGCACCCCAGGTTCCCAGCAAGCGGAGGCTCAGGCCTCTTGTGAACCTGTAGGTATATGCACCACACCTGGTAACATATAGGTTCCACCTCACATACACTCTATATGTGATTGGGTGGGGGAATACCCGTTACATTTGGAGGCGCTGCTGAGATCTCAGACCTGGGGTGCCCCACTCAGTTATTAATTATGTCGCCACCCTTACCGTCACCATCACGCTCAGAAGTGTATGACTGGGCCGTGGAGCTGCAAGTGCCGCCGCTTCACACGCTCGCGGTGAGCCGGGTCCCTGCTGATACTTTGTCTTCACCAATACAAATGGCCTTGAGGCAGCACCCAAATATCCGGGATACCGCCAAAATAAAAGTGTTGGAACGACGTAAGGATGCAGACCAGGAGTGTTGCTCCGTATTAGTGAGTATAGGGCAAGATATAACCGAAGACCGGGGCCCGTCCAGTTTGTGGCTAGTGAGGCCGACAGGTTCCTGTTGTATTGTTGTCTACCCTGAACTGCCTATAAAATCCGAGCTGAGCAGCTCTGACACGAACTTACAAGAGGTTGCTATGCATACATCACCTCCCCCCCCCCCCCTGAAAGTTATTGCAGAGGCGACCGGGGTGCTCTCACAGACTACAGTCCACCGTTAAGTTTTGCCAGCTCTTCCTCTAAACGTGTGGATGATATCCGAATGCTAGCTCAGGCTATCCTACAAATGGGGGCGTCCAGATCCGAATCCCCGGCCCCGCAGCAGTATCGCAAGTTAAAGATCTTTTCCGGGACCAAGCCGACCCCGACTGGCAAAGAAGCGTTTGAAGTCTGGAGGGAATACACCTCTCAGGTCCTAGAAGAATGGACATGCCCTGAGTCGGTGAAGCGGCAACGCATAATGGAATGCCTACGTCCTCCCGCGTCCACCATAATACAGATGTGTAAAGATCAGCATGCGGACGTTACCACACATCAGATGCTGGAGACTCTTGTGCGGGCCTACAGGCGAACCGAAGACATAGGACAATTGATGAAGAGATACTACTAGGTGCTTCGTAATCTGGGAGTCCCTGGAAAACATAAGTTGGCTGATCGATGGAGAAACAAAGTATACGAAGTAGAATCTCAGATGCCTGGCCTCCCGGTCTATCACATCAAAGACACTGAAGGCCGGGTAAAGGTATGGCATAGAAATCATCTCCTGCCCATACCTCAAGTAGGGGATAACGAATTGGAAGTGCCCACTGCTTCGCTCGATGGAGAGTCCGATAGTACAGAGGATGGCCCAGATCCTGTAGTAAATGCCACCTCTGAGGATCCTATGGAAGGAACCTCTCAAAGGGGCCTTCTGACCGCGGGGGTATCTCCCGAAGGAGCTACGGGTAAAGGACTCCTTGGTCCAACGATAGACACGTTGACTCCAATGAACCAGCCATTAGATCCACAGAGCCCATGCTTTGTGCCTCAAAGGGACTGTTCAGAGACATTTCTCCCCTCAAGGGAAGAGGCTAAGCCTCAGGACTGTACTTATCACTCCCCAGAGGGAGTTGCTGAAGAACAGCTCCGCCAGAGCCAAAGAGTTAGGTACCCTCCAAACCAGGTAACCTATGATCAAATTGGGACACCCCATTATGAGGCTCAGCAGTGGTCTCGGAGCAAAATCTAATCCGTGATTGTGATGCCCACAGAATTGTGTAACATTGTTTAAAGTTGATGCAATGTGCTAAGTTATATGCATTTTTATTATATAACGTTTGTGTATAGTAGTAAGTTGTGTTCCAAGCGGGGATGTTGGGGATTTTACCAGGGGGAGGATGTAGCCAAGTCACCCCTCGTTGCCCTGCGACCCCCATTACCTCCGTGGCTGGGATCGATGGTGGGTGCTGCTGGAGCCAAGCAGCAGACCCGACGGCCATTCTGGAGGGTGGGGGCCGAGCAGGGAGCGCTCCGGTGCTCCGGAGGTCCCTGGCGGCTCCGTGCAGGGCGCCGCCATGTTGCGTGAGTTTGCGCATGCACAGTGAGTGCTGGCGGCCCCAAAGAGTTGCGCATGCGCAGTGATAAGCGCGCGAACCCTAGCCTACAAGGGACGGCTCTTGGAAGGGACTACAAGTCCCATGAGCCTCAGCAGCACCCCATGTGATGCCAGAGAGCCATTAGGGCTGAAGGATTGCCCTGCAGGGAGAAATAGATACATTTCGCGCGCTGGAGAAGCGAGGCAGTCCATACCAGGAAGAGCTAGGGGAAGGAGGTGAGTGCAGGGGTCTGTGACCCGCTGCATTAGGCCAGCAACTCCCTAGGCCCCAGAAAGGTCCTGAGTCACCTTATAGCTAGGTTAGGGACCCTGCCCCATTAGCTGTTTGCTAGCTAGGGACACAGCGGACGCTGCGCTTCCCGCCCAGAGGCTTGGGCTCAAGCCTACACCATTAAAGAGAACTGGACTATCTTCACGGTGGGATCGCCCCTGATGGATCACCACACGGGTGGATCCTGGATGTCGTGCAGGAACTTGACTGATCCTTTGTGAAGATCTTTAAAGCCAGGTGCCGCCGCACCGGGCAGGTATCTTTATAAGTGCACCAACAAAGTACTCACACATAGTGGCAGCGCTGACCACGGGACAAGGGGCTTATACTGTGGACACTGTGTGGGGGTACACAGTGGTGGGCATGGGGTATACGCTCCTAAGCGGGAGTGACTGACACTTGAGACTTTGGTACAGTTATTGAGTTGATAACATATGGTTAATGTGATTGTGTTGTGTTATGTTGATGCTGCATATAGTAAATGGTTATACCTATACTCCAGTGTATGTGATTACTATATGCGGGTCCTGTGTAGGGGACATTCTATACTCCTAGAATCCTGCACAGGTGGAGGCGCTGATCAAGAAACGTTCCAGAGAGCACCCCAGGTTCCCAGCAAGCGGAGGCTCAGGCCTCTTGTGAACCTGCAGGTATACGCACCACACCTGGTAACATATAGGTTCCCCCTCACATACACTCTATATGCGATTGGGTGGGGGAATACCCGTTACACACAATCAAATCAGGACTTGGGAATACACACTTCTATTCGATATACTCTGAAGAGTCAGCTTCAGATATTTTTTAGCCAACAAAATGCTAAAAACTGCTGAAGCACTCTTCTCAGAGTTTTATACAGGGTGAAGAGATGCCTGAAGTCAACTTTCAATGGAAAACAAAAAAACAATCAGATTAGTTGCTGTAACATGTGATTGATGCCCGTACAGATGACAACACTGGTTTTGCCAATCAGTGGAAATTTGTTAAAATTTAGAAGCATTATATGTGCTGTGTATGAGTTACTACCTTGACATGACTGCCGACCGAACATGTGTTTTGAACAAACGATTGTTTGGCACCTCCGGAATTCGCAATCACGTGACCACTAGGATCGTTCCATCACTGATAATGAAATGGAAGGGGAGTCATTCCCTTTCTGTCCCTGAACAGTGCAGATCATGTACTGCACTCCATGGGAGCGCAGGTTGGGATCTCCCCATGTAAAACAAGCATATTTGTTTTACTTGGCTATTACGTCATGGGGCCTCTTGAGGGCCAGACCTTATGAATGTTGTAGCTACATCCTGGGGGAATTCAAAGGGTTAAGTTGTCTCATGTGGGTGATTAATAACATTTTTATCTAAAACTGACACCGATACATATTTTTAAATGATTAGATTGTGAGGGGTTTTATTTCCTCTGGCTTCTCCCATATGTGTGATATCACTGTGTTCAGAAAATGCTCGAACAGCCAGAGACCCCCCCTCCCAACCTCCCCTTAACTTTATTGGCTCTCTGATAATGAACACTCACAGTGCACCACCTTTTGCTTTTTATTCACTTTAACATTGATCCCTCATTGTGTAATAAGTATTATACATATCTATTGGCAGAATAAAAGGCATTGGCTACTAAGTATGGAGTCTTTTAAGAGAAAACAATGAACTGCCTCTATGTCTTTAACATGTGGAATGCCCGTAAACAGTACATGTACGTCACATATACAGTAATCCATTTGTATTCTGTGTCCATTTTAAATACTTAGAAGTCTGAAGTATGGAAGTTGAATCCTTTGTATAGGACGGCAATAAAGCAACATATTTCTTTAGATAATAATCTACATATTGGGAAACGTTAGCTGCAAGGGAATTTATATGAGATATTATGGGGCGTCCTGGAGGGTCTATCAGCTGCTTATGCATTTTCGGTAAGTGATAGAATATGGGTATCACAGGTCCTTGATTAAATAAGAAATCAAAATCACTTTTGAGTCATCCTCCAATGCTCAAACAGGCAATTATTTCAAAACGAACACAAACTGAGATGTGGGGTCTTGTCTTAAAGCCTAATAGGAATCAGTATCTAATAATAGCCTAAGGGCCTCACGTTGGTAATTGTCCCTATTTTGGAATACCTCCCCAACTCCCTTGTCCGCTTGTCTTATTATTATGACTTTGTTTTCTTTCAGCTAAGTGCTTCCCTCTACTCCTTATTAAGATTCTTCTTAAAAGTGATCTTACCATTAATTAAACAGTTAAACTCCCTACTAATAATTTGGTGAACTGTATCTATAAAGCTTCCTCTGGAATGCCACGGATAGAAATGAGATTGATTCCTACATTTTGAGTCCTGAAAATCCTGAAGGAGGAGGATGCATGGTACGCCAAGGGGGGAACCTTTTAAATAAAGGGTTCTGGAGCACTGCAGGATTGGCCCATACTATCCGTTCTAAATGTCAGCCACTTCTGATGCCTTGGGATAAGTGTGACGGGATATGTGACGGGATATGTGCCCCTAATGTTGGAAGTATCTCTACCAAAGGTTCTGCTGGGAAGAAGACAAATCTAAATGCAGAGACAGCGAATACCATGCCAGATCCAGTGCTAACGGTACCAAGTCCAGGACCTTCCTAGGATAAAGGTGAGACCTACCACAAAAAGAACACCAAATGCATCTGTATTATTTGACACGCATTATTGTCTGAAGACAAGATGTCCTTATACCATATGTGAGAACCATAAATGAATATAGCTAATTTTTGTACCAATAAACTTCCTGGTGCCCTCCATTACCACCATCTTAGCATATATGCCCAGTCAGCTCGGATACCAGCACCCTGAGAAGCTAAAAAGACACTGAGCACCACTGCAAATAAGACACCTCAATGTAGCGCTCTTTTTGAGCCGGGTAAAGAGGGCTTAAACGTACTGTATATAATCACATATACACAATACATGTACATACATATGTAATGGTGTTTCCACCAGCCGGTGGGAGATTTAGCCTTTACCACAGTGTATGATGCATATACCTGCTGGCAACAGGAGGGCTGAGTCGTCCACCGGTGGTAGTGGGGACACAGGACTAGGCTTCTGGGGTTCATACCCCACATATCTCTTTAGCAATGCAGCGCCTCCATCTGCCGTAGGCTCCAGGAACTGAAGGTGATCTCCCACGGTAGAACTATTACCTCTCCCCCCCAGTAAGATCACGCACCAGGCAGGAGGTATAACAACAGGAACAGTTTATTATCTCTTCTGTACAGCATAGTAACAAGGCAGGCTTCTGCCCAATGCAGTCTCTCTCAGCTACCCAGGAAGGATGGTTCCTGGACCGTTACTACATGCCAAGGGCACCCGCAGCCGTCCTAGCTCTTCCCCACCTCCTTTGCAGAGGCAGAGGTATGGTCCACATTCACTCTCCCCCGGAGGGAAGAGGACCAGAGAAGGCCCAATGGTCAGGCTCTCTGCTGTGTGACCTGCCCCTCTCAAGTGGGTAGAGGCACTGCTAAATTTCGTCAGTACCTGCCCTTAAGTACATCCAGGAGGAGGGCACCAGGTCTGACTCATGATTGGTCATGCCCAGGCCTGATGTCGCCACCTCCCGCTGTCACTCACGTGCAGTACCAAGGAGAGGAAAAAACCCATATCAACTACTGGCAGTCTGATTGTACCAGGGCTTACTGCCAGGAGGGAAGCAGACTAGTAGCCACAGATGGCATGGCTACACTCTCACTCTGGTGGAATCCCAACAACCACACCTGGGTCTAAATTATCGGGAAATATCCTTGAAAGTAACCTGAAAATAACAGTCTAACATTTCACATACAGAGGAGGCCGCCCTGAGTCTAAAGCGGCCGCCACCGCGGGTATTTTAAAACCCCGTGCAAATGCGGGCTTTTTTTTTTTTTCCGGCACCGCAGGAGCTTCCATTGTTCAGCGCCATTAGGGCTGATCGGAGAAACGGCCGCGCGCGGCCGTGAGATGCAGCTGCCGTGCGGCCAAGTTCGGCGCAAAAAAAAAAAAGACACAGAAAATTGCGGTTAAGCTTTAGATTAAGCTTAGCCGCAACAGTAATTAATATCACATTACTGTGCATGATATATTCAGTGACACAAGCATACAGTTTCATTGGCATGTACAGTATCACCCAAATTATCTGTATGTGCATACAAATGTCCCTCCCAACACGGAGACCTCTTTAATCAATAGCAGTGCTCAGGATCCGCTTTCCTAACTAAGGCTCCTGAGTCGTCAGTTACAGTAATGGAGAACACCCGTACTGGATGCCGTTCTGACACGTACTCCCCCCGGTCCATATACAGACGAGACACCGAGTATTCTAAAGCTTGCCTTAAACTAGCCCGGTTACATTTTGGGTACATGCTGGGTGTAACCTGGCTAATTTAAGGCAAGTTTAAGGCATTTCTGCATTGGCTAATGACCCATAGGATTAACATAGCAGGGGTCCCTGGCAGTCCCATTCAGTTTGAATGAGACTGCCAGGGACCCCCACTGTTAATCTGATGGGCCATTAATCAATGCAGAAATGCTGGGTCTAGTTTAAGGCAAGCTTAAGGCATGTACCTGGGTGTACCTGGGTCTTTTTGGCGATTGCCACTGGTTTGTGTTAGAATAACTGTGGGCACTACAGTACACTAACCTCCCTACCTTCCATACTCTAACTAAGTAAGCCACTCGTGCCTCCGCATTATGAAAGGTGCTCCTACTATGCTCCATGACATAGGATCTAACAGCCTCTACTAGCCATCTCTCTTGGTTCTCCTCAATTTCTCTCATCAAGGGCTCCGGAACATATGGGTACTCGAATCCATGCGAGATCCGGTACGTCTGGACTACTTGCCGCTCTGCTCTACTAATTTTAGTTAAGCGCCGGCCCTCAGCCTGACCTGGCTGAACCCAGAACAACGGTTCTTTAACAGTGGAAGCGTAATTATCTAGGGCTTCACCCGAAGGCTGCAGTATGCCCAGACTAATCTCTCACTCCCAGCGTCTCATGATCTCTGCTGACTCCTCGGGGTTGTTACCTATTATTTGACTTGCAGTAGATTAAGATCTAATAATAAAGGGTAAAAGGGGACGATAGACAGCACTCTGATAGTGTTAAATATATGCAATTGCAGGGTCCCTCAGCACTCCACACGAGCAGCTGAAGGAGCAGAGCCACTGAGGGTTTGATCACTTCATTTACTTTTCTCATTAACCTTTCACTGACTGTGTGGACTCCTGGTGCTCATTTGCAAGCTGCTTTCTTGCAAGCTGTGTTCAGCTTTTACTGTACCATTAATGGATTCTTGCTGCCCTGCTATTAGCTGTTTAGCTGTATTTAGCCTACACTGTATGTTTTCTATCTATTTTCAGGGGTGTCTGATTTGACCAGGTATAGGGGAAGGGAGGCTTAGGGAAGTACCTCTCGGTCCTTTTGGACCAGGGGGAATGGGCCAGATGAAGAGGTAGTCCCTCGAAACGTCGCCCCCCTAGCATACTTTCCGTTCTCCGTTTTTTGTGTATATTCCTTGTGTTTCATGTTTTTTCCCCTTTTCCTTTCCCCCCCCCCCCCCCCTCACTTTGTGACATGCCCATTTATGATACTGGTTTCTGCAAACACATTTGATTTATTTCTGGTTCATTTTATTATTAAATGTTTATTCTGCATTACAACTGTTTTCATCATTTAGCTATTAGACAGTGAGTGCTGGTACTTACGTAGATTTGTAAGATCTAATAATATTTTTGGTTTGAAATATGTGAAAATCTTTTTCTCACCACTGTATATACACACACCCATAAATGAGAGAGACATACTTACAACACTACCTCCCCCAAATAAATACTTACACTAGCCCCCAATACATACTTACAGAACCCCATCAAATACATACACATGGGGATAGTCTCAGGCAGTTGGGCCCTGGTTTTTCCCAGCTGCGGCAGGCCGTTCTGTCATGCCAGCGGCTGCAGGGGACACAGCTGGCTGGTGCTGGATGTTGGGCCTGGCAAGAGATCCGCCCCACTTCTGTGTCTAGCTGCTGGGCCTCTGGTTGCTGTCGGACCCCGGCTCTCCCATGCTGCTGCTGCTCTCCCTCACTCTCCCATGATTGGCCTCTCTCTCATACCGGTGCGTGCCAGAAACTTGGCACAGCTTCTGGCGTACACTGGCAGGAGAGTGAAGCCTGGTGACGGAGTGAGAAAGCCCATATCAGCGTGGGAGAGTCAGGACCACAACAGCTGGGGAGATCCGGGACTCGGCAGCAACCAGAGGCCCATTAGCGAGAGGTAGAAGTTGGCCCCAACCTTTGGCCGGGCCCAACTTCCAGTGCCGGCCAGGCCCAGGACACTTGTCCTGGCTCTTCCCCCCTTTTGGTGGCCCTGACTTGCTATTTCATCACAAAATCTGTTCCAGTAAAATCACTACTGTTGCAGCCCCTTTTATCCTCCTACATCCCCGAATTTTTTCGGGGATGTTTTCCGTTTGTCACGAGCTTTGCCGCGTTCAGCCGCATTCATGGCTAGACAACGCTAATAGCGCTAAACAATAAAAACACCCGCGGCGCCTAAAACGGCCGGTTAAACGGCCGGAACATGCCGCATCTGCCCGCGGTTTTAAAAATCTCGTTGAAATGGCCGCACGAGGCTAAAGGCGGCCGCCACTGTACGTCTAATAAAATCACCCACTGTAATGGAATCACTCACTATATCTTATCCTCCAAACTTTCACTCTGTCTCTGTTTCTCTATATTGCATGCTTATCCTCCTTTCGAGTTCTTACACAGGCTACTTTCCCTTTGGATGTTAACTCATGAACCCTTCATCTTCCAATACCAGCATTAAAGGTTGCTCTAGCCAGGATTTCTTGTTCTCAGGTTCATTTATCCCTCTTTATCTCATATAACGCTAATCAGAAATGATCCTATCATATCTCCACACTATTAAAGCTGCAGTTCAGTCTTTTTTTTTTTTTTTAAATTTATTTTTTTACTTCAATAGTTTCATGTGTGCAATCTCTAATTACCTAAAGAACTGTATAGCTGCAGGTCAATTCGTTCTCCATGTATTGATCGGCGAAATTTGGTGACATCATTAGAGCTGGCATATGTTTTTCTTCTGCTTCTGTCACTCAGTGGAAGCTCATGAATATTCATGAGCACTCCTGCACTGACATGTGCTAGAGGGAGGGCAGGGCTGACAAAGGGGTGTGCCAGGGCTTGTGACAGGACATGAAGGGGCAGTGCCTTAGCAAATGGTTGTTAAAATAGAATACAAGAAAATTGGTCTTTCAAAGTTGTTTTTTTAAAAACAGAAAATGCTAAAAGTATTTTTTCTTACTACAGAACTGATTTATTTAAAAAAAACACACATGACGGGACACCTGGACCGTGCTAGCCCCGCGTAAATCTCTGAGATCAGACCCTTCCGGTATGTGCCCACCATACACATCTTTTCAAAAGACGTTGGACCTTCAAATTTGGATGTTTGGGAAATTGTTAGGAGAAAGTGTCTGATCTGAAGATAACCATAAAGTGGGAGTTTCATGATTATATGTTGAAATGGGCTGAAGACCTCAATCTTGATATAGACAGAGATGAATGGGAGGATATTTGGGAAGCAGCAGCCAAAACTTCTATTTGCACTACTACTAAGGAAAATATATATAAGATTCTATTTCAATGGTACTTAATCCCGAGTAGGCTGAGCCGGATCTTCCCTGGCCTGTCTGACCTCTGTTGGAGGGGGTGCGGCCAGAGAGGAGATCTGGTGCATATATGGTGGACATGCCCAAAGATCCAGACTTTCTGGAATATGATATGCTCATTGGTTGAGGAGACGGTAGGAGTTGAGGTCCGGATGGACCCGCTGATATGCCTACTCGCGAAACCCATCGAAGATATCTCTGTCCCTCTTAAAAAACTGGCCTCGTTCATCCTGACTGCGGCTCGCTGCTCAATAGCAGCTAATTGGAAAAAGATTAAACCCCCTTCTAAGCAAATGGTCCTTTCGAAAGGTAAGCGAGGTCAAGCTTATGGAATACCTATCGGCGCTCCTGAAACAGAATATAGTACAATATGAGAAAGTTTGGGCACAGTGGCCTTATAATTAAAGAGATTAAAAATGAGATATGGATGCTTCAGTTGGACTCTGCATTAGACCACTAACCCCTCTAAGGGGGAGTTCATGTCTACTCAGGGTCTTTTGACAAGGTGGAGGGGAGGACAACTACACCCCTTCCCTTAGCTCTCCCCGTTCCTATCCCCTCTCTCCCCCCTTCTTCTGTTCTTCTCTCTTCTCCCCCTCTCTCTCTCTGCCTATCCTTTACAGTACTAATATAAGGGGTTTGATCTAAGATCCTCCTAAAACTGTTAATTCTCCCGGACGGGATCTACATAGTAGAATCTAAATGCATAGGAGGTTACAAAATACTAGGGGCAGATCGCCTCTTCTCGATCAATCAACCTTGAGATGCTTCGGGTTGTTCACTTTTAAATGTATATGTTAATTAAGTTTACTGTCTATAAACAACCATGTGATGTGAATGTACCCCTGTCAGATAACAATAAAAATGTTTGAAATAAAAAAAAACCACACATGCAGGATATTGACTGAACTGCAGCTTTAACACACTCACTATTATTTTCTCCTGTATAAACATCCCAATTACAGCTGCGTAGAACCTTATAAAACATATATTCATGGTGTCTCGATACAAAAAATGAAGCCACTATGACGACTATATCACACCTATATTCTCCTATAGTAAAGGAAGGTGGCAGGACCAGTGAATACAATATCATCATGCAGCAAAATGTGTGTGCTATACCCCATTGCATACTTATGACATTGGCTTCTTTTGTGTCCACACATTGGGGACTGAAACATGTCATAAGCTGGCCAAAAACTGGGTTTCATAACAAGATACGAAGGTCCCTAAAGCTGCTCAGTATTTCAGATTAATAAAAAAACACACCACAAATTCCCAATCAAATGGGAAACAGACTATCTTTATTGAACTAGAGATGTAACGGCTCTATTACTCCACATGCATTGCAATGCATTTGGTAGCGTCAATTGCTGCAAGATTTACCATGATCACTATTGAAAACGCACATATTTTTTAGAGTTATTTCTTGCATTAACAGGGTTGATAACACTTGCAACATCTGTATAAGAAGTACTTACCTTTCCTCTAATTCTAGTAACCCAAGAACCCTATTCAATTGAATGAAGCTAAGAGTTTCCATGACAAAAAGTATATTAACAGCATATTGAACAGAGGCCTAAGTGTATCCTAATTGTAATTTTCAGAGACACATTTTTACAAGCTTGCTGCCTTATCCCTGCAGTATGGAGCATGTGGCAGGTACTTTTAGATATGAATGGGTACATATTGTGATTGAGACTAATATTTTGAACTGAAATGGTTACACTAAATCTCTAAAGTACAGAAATATTGTATTCCTTACTAAATGAAGATTGATATAAGCCATTTGTTTAATTAAATAAAGTGCAAAGGTTCTGTATGATCAGCAATTTAGGTTTTTGTACTGAAGCTTCATTCCTAAATACATCAATGGCAACCATACAGCTTCTCTCTGAAGACTCAGCAATTAAAAAAGACTGACACCAACAGAAATGAAATTCTGTCAATGCGATTGTATCCTAAGATAAAAGAGAAGAAAGCGATTTTGGTGCCATTGCACTTGTCCAACAATGCAAACTTTAACCCAGTACTTCAATTTGTTAATATGAAACACTGCAGTTATATACTGTATTTAAAACATGGTATGCTGTTCTACAGTATTAAGCTTAGTGGTCTCCTCTAGTACTAAGGTGGTGGCTGAGCAATGTATTGTAGCAGATTGGAAGGGAATGTTTGAGAGAAAGCAACTGAATGGAGCAAGTAAGACAGACAAAATCGTATGGCACTGAAATACAGATGAGGGAAAAGACACATTTAGGAAACAATAGATTCAGAATACAAAGAGAAATATAGAAGTACTATTTTTCCTTTATTCTAAGACGCACCTTTTCCCCAAATTTTAACATGTCTGAAATCGGGATTCATCTGAGAATCGATGTCTTTGAAAAAAACGAGGCTGCAAGGGGGCGCTGCTGGAGTATCGGCCGGGCGGGAAGCCGGAGCCGCCGCAGCAGCAGCAAGGGGGACTCCTGGGTTACCCGCAGCTGGTGGAGGTGGTGTGGGGAAGTAGCAGGGGAAGGTTGTAGAAGAAAGTGAAGCAGCTGTCCCAGGACGCTCAGAAACTTGTTCCTGTACTAATATGGCCGCTATTGCGAGTCAACGTGAGGATCACAAGATCTCCTACATTGCGGAATGACGTTCCACCGCCCAAAGTACTGAGCAGGAGGTTGCTGTTTTTTCCTGAAAATTGTTATTAAATCAATAGTGCATCTTACAATGGATGGCGCCTTACAATCGAGGAAATACGTTAGGTATTTATTTAGCAAATCTAATTTTACTTTATTGTGCTCAAAAATGCTGTGTAAATATATTTATTCAATGTTTACATTCTCTGCATCCAGAGAATTTGCAGTATAAATTTGCAGTATAAAGATTGTTGAAGCACTACAGCAGATTATTCTCCCGTTTAAATTCAATGCTATTGCAGTTCATCTCTAAGGAAAGGCTAAATAAAGAGTATTGGAGCCAGCACAGCACAACATCACATACTGCTTACACTCCACATAACGGGGAATACTGGGGAATTATAGGTGCCAGGCACCACAACCAGGGCTCACCAGGGTTTGCTTCCACTCCTGTGGGGTTAGAGACTGCAGTGCTTTCAAACCTGCTTAAAAGTCCTGCTTTCTGAGTCCTGACATTTATCACTTCTAGTAACAAGTATACTATCTCCAAGTCTCCATATTCCAATTTTCTAGATCGGTTCGGGGATTGGATTTTTATAGTAAAAATTAGAACAAATTGTCTATACCGTTTCCAGCCCATACATATCCAAGTAAATATTTTATCTTGTCGTGTTATCTTTAGAAAGACAGACAGCCAGTTCAGAAAAAACACAGAGCAACTGTTTTTATTTCTAAAATATTTAGGCGTCAGTATCATTTTAAGCAAGAAAGATGTACGCCTTTGGATCACTTTAATAAGCCATTTTATAGGCTTTTTATCATTGTCATTTTCAGTCAGTCACAGCTACCCTCAGTGCTTTAGAATCCCAGAGCTCTGTGACTAAGCCAGCTGAAATCTAATTTAGTATTTCTCCTCCAAAATCATCTAATCCCTTATGGTAAATCATAAAATTATATTACAGTTAAAAGGCAGAGTGTCACTAGTTTAGAAGGTTAATAGCAAAATATATAAATCCACTATACAGTATGTTGATTTCATTGTCCTACTTCATACTGTACTGCACCCAATATCATTGGCAACGGTTGCAAGACACATTGCCAATAACACCGACTGACTAATAGAGAAACAGTGTGGTATTAAGTCCCAATAGGGACACCATAATTTGTGTGTTATGAACGCCATATTTGATTGGGAAACGACTAGTTTGCACCGCATAGACACCCGAAGTATGGAATGGCTACTATGTTTATGTCCCTCCCACATATATCAAACGTAATGAATAGCAGTTGCGAGGTGAGTTATCATGGATGCCGTCCATGTTATGTAAATGTACCCTCGAATGGAATGTGGTCTCTAAGGGGACAGTAGTTTTATTGAGAGAGGGACGCCAATTTTTACTGTGATTGGCTCCGTTTTTGATAACTCTCTTGGCCACTGTTTAGAGAAACTAGTTGCCTTTTAGCACAATTAGAGTCCCTCCCTTAGCTATTAAAATGCAATTTATGTAACACTGCTTTAAGAGCTTCACAAAGAGCCAAGTCGGCCCTAAACATTACCCATTTTTACCTTTTCTTTGTTCATTAGATGGATTGAATAAGCAGACTTTTTATTTTTACCTGAGAGTAACGTAAAGGCATGTTTATTACATTAAAAAAATATTTGGGGACATATTTACTAAGCAGTCTTCTACTATAAGACACCTTTCAGTGCTGAAAGACCCCTTCGCTTGAATAGAATGTAAGGCACCTTTTAGAGCTGGAAGGTTTCCTATAAGACCGCTCAGTATATATGGCCCATTGTGTTCCACTGTACCAATGCAGAACTCTTGTTCTCTGGAGTAGTGAATATGAGAATACTGAAGAATCTCTGCCACTGTGCTTGCAGCCAGTACCATCTAATGATAATGAGAAGATTAAATGTAGCAGTTGTAGCCCTTTTTGTGAACCGGCCGACCCACCCAATATCACATTGGCCCCTCGTGGTCTAACCGGTCCCTTTCCCTGCAACACACCTGCTCTAAGGGACTACTGGTACTGCATAACCTGTGTGGCTCCAGGAGATCTGAGCCTCCGCTAGCTGGGAGCCTGGGGAAACCCTTACCCTTACTTGGTGCAGCGCCTCCACTTACCCAGGATCCCCCGTTAGGAAAGATAGCCCTGAGTAAGAAATACAATAACACTTATAGATAAACAATACTAACTCTTTACTTAACACACATATAACACATTACATAACATAACCATAACCAGATGCTCTACCCGCATCACATCAACCCAGTGTCTGGTGTACCCCACCCAGTGTCCTGTGATCACCCCACACCCAATGTCTCGTAACTCCTACGGAGGTCGTGGGTGACTGCGCAGTCACTATATTAAGCTAGGGCCCAGTTGGTGCACTTTATAATAACGAAGATACCTTCCGAGCACTCCGATGCTCGGGACCGCAACTTTCTTCTCAAAGGGTCAGACGTCCGTCTGATCCTTTCCAGGTACTCTGCCGTTGGACCCCAACGAGGGTCCCACCGCTCAACGGGAACTGCAACCGGACCAGGCAACACCAACCGCGTGGGAACAGCAACCGCCGCTATCCCTATCACTAACCACTGCTATAGCGACAGCAACCCTAACCTAGGGCCTGTCCCTGAGGAACCGCAACCTGGGATGGCTTGAGGGAAACTCCTAGGGCCTGTGGACATAACCTGCCCCCCTTCCCCCAGCTACCCAGTCCTAACTGTAACTAACAACTAGCTATTAACTAGCTCACCTGCAGCTGACACACCGCACACACTACACGCACTGTGCCTCTTTGACAGTGCCCACAGCTCTCTCCGCTGTGACACTGCCAAACCAGCACCTTCCACACTCAAGGGTCACCTCCCTAGCTAAGGCGTCCCTCTTCAGTTACCCCCTACCCTTTACCCGGGAATTGGGGCCTGCCTGGGAATCTAGGGAGGACCCTTACCTGATGCAGGAGCCACGCGCTCCCTGCACCCTTCCTACTCCTTCCTCTGCTGTGCCTGACTGACGCATGCAAAGCCCGGGAAATGTATCTATATTCCCGGGCTGAGCTTCCTCCAGCCCTATTGGCCGCAAGGGAGCACCTGACCTTTGTCTCCCTAAGCCTCCTGGGAGTTGTAGTTCCCAGGGGCTGCCTAAAGCATTGGGGCCGCGTGCGCGCTTCCCTCGCGCATGCGCGAACCCCTAATGGCCGCCTCAACCTCTCTTCTACCTTCCCTACTCTCGCGCGACCTCTCCCTAGCCCTGGAGTCCTATCGCGCGCTGGCCGCCTCCTGCGCATGCGCGAGCTAACGCGCAATGGCGGCGCCCTCCTCTCAAGCCGCCGAGCCGGTGGCAACGCGATCGCGGCCTTAGCGACGGCCCGATCGCGTCCCCGGCAACCGGCCTGCGCCTCGCAACGCTCTGCTCCCTGCACTGGCCCCCACCCTCGCGAAGGGCCGCCGGGTCCGTCGCAGCCTCCGGCGGCACCCGCGACCACCCGGTAAGCGCGGAGGGGGGCCAGAAAGCAAAAATATACCTCGGGGCTACATTCTCCCCCTCGCAGAATCCCAACGCCCTCGCTTGGGTAGCAACCATACATGTTGTTATATAATGGAAAATGCATTGTAAACAGTACATTATACACAAGCAATTTCCCATTTGTACCCAACATCATCCCCGCATGGATACCCGAGGCCAGCTGAGTCTCAGAGTGGAGTGCCCCTAACAGACTGGGTGAGGGTATCCCACCTTGACTCCTGTGAGTCTTTTGAAGTTCAAGACCTGTCCCTTCTGTCAAAACACCGCCTCCCCCTCGCGAAAAAAATAGTAAGGGGTCCTGGGTATCGACCCTTGCCGGATCCTCCGGTCTCGTCTCATGGGAGACAGGGAGGTTCAGTCTCTTTCCTCGATCCACCACATGGCGAACATAGCGCTCCATCGCGCACCTGGGAGAGGCCACAACTACCAGAGCGGTATCAACAGAGTCTTTGTCCGCTCCAACAATCCCTTTAACGGTGACTTCGTCCGCGGACGGCACCACTTCTTCGGGTAGGCCCGTTTGGAGACTCCTCTCACAGGAGTATGGGTCGCTCCGGTCCGCTACACCGGATCCCTTGATGAGGTCGGAGTCGTTCCACGATCCGCAGAGATCTTCTGGGGAAGACACCTCCACCAGGACGCGATGCCGGAGTGAGCCCATCGCCCGGGTGACCCTACCGTTGGAGTCACCAGGCTCCACGATCACCGGGGAGCTCACACCCGACACCCCTGGGGCAGTCAACTTACCCCTGTCGTTGTCGGCAGGTACTGATCCCAAGCCTGGGACCGCTGGTACCTCGTTGATAGGCCGGACTGGCAGTTGCAGGGCACACGGGCCCACATCATGGTCTGGATCAGTGGAGGTGGTTGCCTCGGTCACCTCACTGGAGTGGTCCGCCGGCAGGCGCATCACCACGCTCGGTTGGTCGCTAGAATCACCACACATGGGCGGGGGTACAAGCACCTTACCCTGGCCTTCCGGAATCTGGGGTTCTGGTCTCGGTGGTTCCTGCTCGGGAACCGGGTCTGGAACCGACATCTGGGGTTCCGACGTCTGGAGCTCCGCCTTCAGCGGCTCCGCCTCAGCGTCTGGCAAGTTCACTTGGGCACACGGGCCCTCCACCACCTCCATCGCTGAAGTGGAAAAATTAGTAGCGGCTTCACCCACCTTGGTAGCACCATCGGGCGCCTCTTTCTCCGTAGGTTCCGCCATCAGAGGTTCCTGCTCTTCCTTCTCAGGGAAAGAACAATCCAGTTCTGCTACAGTGTCCTCCCCCACTGGCAGCTCGGTAGGCTGCGGCAGTTTGGGTTGCAGGAACTGCGCCGCACAGTCAGGGCACTCGGGCCCTCGGGTCAGTTCACCCACAGGACACTCACATTCATGCAGACGGCCGTGCAGGCATTCTTCCCCGTCTACCACGGTCATCGTGAGGGCGACGGCTAACTCAGGGGACCCGTCCGCCCAGCCACTAGTCGCTTTCCAGTCTCTTAATGCACACGGGCACACCACCATTGACAAGTCTAAATGGGGGGCCCGTACGATTCTATACAGCCAAGGGTGCTTTTCTCGGCATCCCTTGCTTTCCTTAGTGGGAACAGAATTGGCTGATTTCTGCTCACGACACTCCCTCCCCCTGGTGGACTCTAGAGGAAAAGCAGCACAGTCTTTTGGGGAATGTTGCAAACTCTGTTCTGAGTCACTCACAGTGTGGGGGCGGGGCTCTGGCTTTCCCGCCAGTCCTGGGAGAAGGGTTGCAACATTTTCCTGTGCATGCTGGCAGTCAGCCGCACACGTGCCATTTTGATTTGCCGGGAGCCGCCATTTTAGGTGGGGCTCACGGTCAATGTCTATAGGGCTCTCGGTGCAGGTAGAAACTGCCAAGTCAGGGTAGATAAAGGGGCACCCATCGGTCGGACCCCCGGGCAAATTTAAGAACTTAGGGCCATCTTCCTCGCTTAGGGTCTGGCCTACATATATCAGGACAGTACTCCATTGCACGGTGTCATCATACCTTCGCCCTCTGACCCACGTACCCGACAGTCCAGGGAGCTTCCGAACCTGCGCCTGGACATCTAACAAGGGCACGCCAGCCGGGACTGCCCCCACGGCAACCACGCGGTTAGGATTCACGTTTACTTTCAAGGCCCACGCGTAGACCTCCTGCTTTGAGAGCACCCACATGGTGGAACAAAAATAGGACACAAATCTAGAAAAACATGTACAGGGCACCCCAGGTCTGATCATCTCAGCAGCGCCTCCAAATGTAGCCCTTTTTGTGAACCGGCCGACCCTCCCAAGATCAACATGGCCCCTCGTGGTACTAACCGGTCCCTTTCCCTGCAACACACCTGCTCTAAGGGATACTGGTACTGCATAACCGTGTGGCTCCAGGAGATCTGAGCCTCCGCTAGCGGGAGTGGGGAAACCCTTACCCTTACTGGTGCAGAGCCTCCACTTACCAGGATCCCCCGTTAGGAAAGAAGAAGCCCTGAGTAAGAAATACAATAACACTTATAGAAAACAATACTAACTCTTTACTTAACACAAATATAACACATTACATAACATAACCATAACCAGATGCTCTACCCGCATCACATAACCCAGTGTCTGGTGTTACCCCACCAGTGTCCTGGAGTCCACCCACACCCAATGTCTCGTAACTCTCTACGAGGTCCGGTGCTGGTGACTGCGCAGTGCACTATATTACGTACGGGCCCCCCAGTTGGTGCACTTTATAATAACGCAAAGATACCTTCCGAGCCTTAATACGATGCTCGGGCGCAACTTTCTTCTCAAAGGGTCAGACGTCCGCTGATCCTTTCCAGGTACTCTGCCGTGGACCCCAACGAGGTCCCACCGATCACGGGAACTGCAAAACGGACCAGGCAACACCAACCGCGTGGGAACAGCAACCGCCGCTATCCCCTATCAACACCACTGCGTATAGCGACAGCAAACCTAACCTAGGGCCTGTCCTGAGGAACCGCAACCTGGGATGGCTTGAGGGAAACTCCTAGGGCCTGTGGAACAACCTGCCCCCTTCCCCAGTCATCCGTCCTAACGTAACAATAACAACTAGCTATTAACTAGCTCACTGCAGCTCTGGACACACCGCAACACACTTACACGCACTGTGCCTCTTTGACAGTGCCCACAGCTCTCTCCGCTGCGACACTGCCAAACCAGCAACCTCCACACTCAAAGGTCACCTCCCTAGCTAAGGCGTCTCTTCAGTTACCCAACCCTTTAACCGGGAATGGGGCCTGCCTGGGAATCTAGGGAGGCCCTTACCTTGATGCAGGAGCCACGCGCTCCCTGCACCCTTCCTACTCCTTCTCTGTTCGTGCTTACTGCGCATGCAAAGCCCGGGATAAAGTTATCTATTTCCCGGGTGAGCTTCCTCCAGCCCTATTGGCCGCAAGGGAACCTGACCTTTGTCTCCCTAAGCCTCCTGGGAGTTGTAGTTCCCAGGGTGCTGCTAAAGATTGGGGCCGCGTGCGCGCTTCCCTCGCGCATGCGCCGAACCTAATGGCCGCCTCTAAACTTCTTTACCTTCCCTACTCTCCCGCGCGAACCTCTCCCTAGCCGGCCTCAGTCCTATCGCGCGGGCTCGCCTCACTGCGCCTATGCGCGAGCTAACGCGCAATGGCGGGCCCTCTTCTCAGCCGCGAGCCGGTGGCAACGCCGATCGGCTCCTTAGCGAGGCCCGATCGTCCCGGCAACCGGTGCGCTCGCAACGCTCTGCTCCTGCACTGGCCCCCACCCCCGAAGGGGCGCGGTCCGTGCAGCCTCCGGCGGCACCCGCGACCCACCCCTACGGTAAGCGCGGAGGGGGGCCAGAAAGCAAAAATATACCTCGGGGCTACACAGTTATCACATCCACCTTTATCAACATCAATTTCACTAGCACCTCTAGTTTCACCAACTGTGCCTTCGCTTCTGCTTTTAAGTACTTAAGCAGCTCCTTTGTGCCGGGTAAAACAATGTCATGATACTGTAATATAAAATTGACAAGTATTGATCTCCACAACTACCAGTTTTGCGATTGCAGCCTTTATGAGTCCCAGGCTTTAACTGGTTCGTTTTAAACTAAAACGACATGTCTTTGCAACCAAAACATTGTGTTAAATACAGGTTCCACTAGTGTAGCACCCCTACTACACAAAGCACTTATCACCTTAGATCTGACTTCAAAAACTGTTCATGGTCCCAAGGTTCAACAAAGAATCCAGTCGCTCTTCCTTCTGTTAATGTGCACCTCACATATGGAAAACCACACCAGAGACTCTCAAAGTAGCCACCAGTCTAAGTTCTTTCAAGACTACAGCTGTCTCACATTTTAATATTGTCTGTAACTGTTACATATATTATCTTATCTTTAACTGTCCTGAAATGTCTGTATGGTCAGAGGTTTTAGTCTTGCACACCTTAAATGCTATAATGTTAGCAATATACTTGCGTTTAAAGTACCGGTGCTCCGTGGTTCAGGAAAAAACCTGTCTGGTGTATTCTCAGGATACATGTAAGTAAGTAGAGGACCCAAGGCACGTCAGATTTGCAAAAAATATTTTATTCTCTTAGTGGCACACACAATGTTTCGAGCTTCAATCAGTTCTTTATCTAGTGACTGGCCAGTACCACTTGATAAAGAACTGATTGAAGTTCGAAACGTTGTGTGTGCCACTAAGAGAATACATTATTTTTTGCAAATCCAAAGTGCCCTGGATCCTCTACTTTCTGAACATACTGTACTGTACTGTAAACATACTTTTTAACCTCTGTTCATTTAACGTAACCATGTATTGTCAATATAACTCTGTGCCCAGGACATACTTGAAAACGAGAGACAAGTACAGTAATATGTAATAATTCCTGGTAAAACATTGTATAAATAAATTATAACTCCTATACACAGCTGATAGAAGAAAGCACAATGATAAAACAACCATTTTATGATAACTACTATTACACAGATCTCAAAAGATCAACTGAGTGCAGAAAATCAGTAATGACATTTGTGAAGAAGGCAAAATTAATAGTTGATCTGTATTTTTATAATTTATTGATTGCCTAAAAAGCAGCTCCAGATTAAAGTAATGTGCATTTATTTACTGTTTTGAATACACAAAATAATTAATAATTTATGTTAGAATATTACTAAGTGCAGCCTTTACAAAAAAAAACTAATGGATTTTCCCAAGAACACGTCAATTTGAACAAAAGTGGATCATTAAAGTTTTATTGCCCATGAGAGCTAATGCAAAAGAAGACAGCATACACAGAAATATCACCTCTCTACTGCATCATCCTCATTTTGTTCTAATAGACTGTAAATCATGTGTATCATCATCTAATAGACTGTAAATCTAATAGACCGTGAGTCAGGGGGGACCAGCCGCCCGGGCCCCCTGCGCGGCCGGGCGCCAGTTAAATAAAAATAAAAAAATGCACCGGCATGAGAGGGAGGCCCGGCGCGTGCGGGAGCAGCCTTGTGGGACAGGTGCCTGCCACCGGGCCCAACCCCCTGCGCATCGCCCCCCCCCCCTACAGCACTCATGCTTGGAGCGCTTTCCAAGCATGAGCACGCTCAGCGCCAGCGGGGCCGTAGCCATAGTTAGAAGAAAGGGAGTGAAATACATGCGAGGCATATATGTGTGTGTGTGTGTGTGTGTGTGTGTGTGTGTGTGTGTGTGGTGTGTGTTGTGAATGTGTGTGTGTGTGTGTGGGTGTGTGTGTGTGTGGGGGTAACACGGTCTTACCCCCCCCCCAACTTCACTTAGGGACCAGTGTTTGGGAGTAGGCGTATTACCAGGTGTGTAAGGAGACAGGAACAGGACTGGCTCTAACAGGTCTCTGGGTTCTTCTGGGTGGTGTCAGTGCCTCCAGTGGTGATGGAACCCACGGGGTGTGGGTGTCAGCCCCCATCACTGCACAATCATATCCCTCCTGCCCAGGAACTGACACCAGAGGCAGAGGTATCTTTGAACAGAGTTTATTGCATGGCATTCTGCATCAGCTCTTCTTTGCAGAACATCATATCCTCCACTAGCCCAAGGATTTCTAGAAGATGCATACCCGTCAGTAGGGCTCTGATCCTGGTGGTCTCCAAGCAAGCCAGCCTCGAGTTAGCATGCTTGCTCCACCATGGGGAAGGCTGACAGCTCTGTCCTCTGGGAGCAGAGGACAAGGACAATTTCTCCTTCCTCACTCTCTGAAGAGCTGAGAGGAAGCACATCCTCACTCCATGAGGAGCAGGGGCAGACTAGACTTTTAGCTACTCCCCCCGAAAGATCTGGAAGGGGCGGGCTCATGGACTGTACCCACCTACAAGGGACTCTACACAGGCCATGAGTAAGCACCTACCTTCCTTCACTTTCTAGAGAAGCAGAATAGGGGTAATTGGCCCATAAATTAACCTGGTAATGCCTGGAACTTAACAGGACTTACATAGCAGATACTCAATGTGGAGAGAAACAAGTACTGATGGAACATACCCTGTATGTGTATATATATATATATATATATATATATATACACACACACACACACACACACACAGTTGTGTGGGAAAATTCTATGGTTTTACATATCAGGTCATAATAACAATCATCTGTTCCTTAGCAGGTCTTAAAATTAGGTAAATACAACTTTAGATGAACAACAACACATGACATATTACACCGTGTCATGATTTATTTAACAAAAATAAAGCCAAAATGGAGAAGCCATATGTGAAAAACCAAGTATACCTTATGATTCAATAGCTTGTAGAACCACCTTTAGCAGCAATAACTTGAAGTAATCGTTTTCTGTATGACTTTATCAGTCTCTCACATCGTTGTGGAGGAATTTTGGCCCACTCTTCTTTACAACGTTGCTTCAGTTCATTGAGGTTTGTGGGCATTTGTTTACGCATAACTCTCTTAAGGTCCAACCACAGCATTTCAATCGGGTTGAGGTCTGGACTTTGACTGGGCCATTGCAACACCTTGATTCTTTTCTTTTTCAGCCATTCTGTTGTAGATTTGCTGGTGTGCTTGGGATCATTGTCCTGTTGCATGACCCAATTTCAGCCATGCTTTAGCTGTCGGACAGATGGCCTCACATTTGACTCTAGAATACTTTGGTATACAGAGGAGTTCATGGTCAACTCAATGACTGCAAGGTTCCCAAGTCCTGTTGCTGGAAAACAAGCCCAAATCATCACCCCTCCACCACCGTGCTTAACAGTTGGTATGAGGTGTTTGTGCTGATATGCTGTGTGTGGTTTACGCCAAACGTGGCGCTGTGCATTATGGTCAAACATCTCCACTTTGGCCTCATCTGTTCAAAGGACATTGTTACAGAAGTCTTGTGGTTTGTTCAGATGCAACTTTGCAAACCTAAGCCGTGCTGCCATGTTCTTTTTAGAGAGAATAGGCTTTCTCCTGGCAACCCTTCCAAACAAACTATACTTGACTTTTTCTAATTGGAGTGTCATGAACTTTAACATTTAACATGCTAACTAAGGCCTGTAGAGCCTGCGATGTAACTCTTGTTTTTTTGCAACTTCTCTGAGCATTACACGGTCTGACCTTGGGGTGAATTTGCTGGGACGTCCTCTCCTGGGAAGATTGGCAATAAACTTGAATGTTTTCCACTTTTGAATAATCTTTCTCACTGTAGAATGATGGACTTGAAATTTTTGGAAATGGCCTTATAACCCTTCCCAGATTGGTGGGCAGCAACAATTGTTTCTCTAAGATCATTGCTGATGTCTTTCCTCCTTGGCATTTTGGTAACACACACCTGAATGATCCAGACCAACAAACTGCTAAAACTTCGGCTTTTATAGAGGTGGTCAAACTTGCTGATGATCAATTAATCAAGGGCATTTGATTAGCAGCACCTGTCTGCTACTTAGCATCTTAATTCCTATGGAAGCAGTAAAGGTGTACTTAGTTTTCACACATGGCTTCTCCATTTTGGCTTTATTTTTGTTAAATAAATCATGACGATGTAATATGTCATGTGTTGTTGTTCATCTGAGGTTGTATTTCCCTAATTTTTAGACCTGCTAAGGAACAGATGATTTTTATTATGTCCTGATATGTAAAACCATAGAATTCAAAGAGGGTGTACTTTCTTTGTCACACAACTGTATATATTATGTGAAGAAACAGGTACATTTCATTCAACTTCCATTATTAATGCAAATATTAGAACGGATAATAGACAGTACTTTACCATGTCCCTTTGCCCCTCCTTACATCTTTGCCCTAATTTCTCGCTATACACCATACCTACTTTTGCGTTCTGCTCAACGATGTCTTCTCTCTACCCATTTTGTATCTAAAACCCTCTCCCGCCTTAAACCTTTCTCACTGACTGCCCCACACCCCTGGAATGCCCTTCCCCTCAATATCCCACTTGCACCCTCTCTATCCACCTTTAAGACCCATCTTAAAACCCACCTCGTTAGCGAAGCATAGGGGTAGCCCCATTGCTAATACTTTACACATCATACATCGACCTTGGACTGTTGCAGACGCACTTACCAGAACACCTTCCTACTGTCTATGTACGGTCTTCCTACCTACCAATTAGATTGTAAGCTCTTCGGGGCATGGACTCCTTTTCCTAAGTGTCACTTTTTTGTCTGATGCATTTCTTCCTATTATGTGTTATTTGTATTATTTGTTATTTATATGATTGATCACGTGTATTACTGCAGTGAAGCGCTATGTACATTAATGGCGCTATATAAATAAAGCTGTACATACAAGTTTTGCAATAGTTTTAAAGCTTTTTAACATTTTATTTTCTAATTGAATAACATAAAAGCAGAATGCATATCACGGTATCTGCTAATGCTTTGAAATGTTTTCCTGCATTACCCAGCACCAGAACTTTTAGACCAAAAATATTGGAGACTGGTAAAAGCTGGAAATGCACATCATGAGAAAAGTACTAAAGAAGACCATACTTTACAACTGAAGTATAAAATAAATACTCTCATAAATTAAGTGGGGAACACGGAAAAAGCTGTGGATCTTATGTACAGTATGTAAGATATGTACCTTAATGTTATACCTTAATTCAGGGGTGTGCAATCTTTCCCTGCTACGCCCCCCTGCCTGCTTCCCTCCCTGCTCGCACCCCCCTCCCTTACCTTCTCTCCGGCTCCCGGCGTCAAATGACGCTGCGGGGTCACGTGATGTCACGTTGCTATGGCAGCGTAACACAACGTTGCTATGGCAACATGACCCCGCTGCGTCATTCGACGCCGCGTTGCCATGGCGGCGCGTCTCTGAAGACAAGGTAAGTGAAGTTTCAGTGGCCTCACACAATCCACCGCATTGATTTAAATGTCTTGGGGGAAGAGCGCGGAGCATCTGCAACCGCTGTGCCCCCCCTGAAAAATCTTGCACACCCCTGCCTTAATTTGATGCTCATTGTTAGATTTTTTTGAAGGATTTGAAGAATTAATTAACTTATAAGGAGCTGTCTGGAGTGTCTTTGCTCCTATTGCAGATTATAAATAGTCTAGTGTTGACAGATACATCATGCCAGGTATGAGAAAGGTGGGGTTATTTGTAACATCACTCTTAAGAGGGGAGGGAAACAAGCAGAAAAAAAGCACTGGAGGGGAATAGGTAAAACATACATTGCTTTGGGGGCTACATACTGTATAAAGGGTTGCTATAAGTGATGTTGTTGTAAAACAGGCACACAGAATAATACCAATGTATAAAAACGAGTGTGGTGAGTCTCTCTGTGTGTATGCGTTTTCACCCCCCAAAAAAAGGTTCTAAATAAATATTTCGTTCTGGCAATGCACGGCTGTGTCATACAATGTTACGCTTATATGGCTCAGAGTGGAAGAAAACAATGAAAGAAATGCATTGTATGTTCAGGACACATTTTGTTAATTGGTGTAAGCCCTTAAAATAATGTTAGTGCTGGCAGTGTTTTTGTGGTGTAGTGAGACCATTTGGGAGGGTGAGGGCTCTTTTTTTGTGCCCTGCGGGGAGGTGAGAGAGACAACTGGGGAGCTAATTGTTGTTAAGCACAAACATTCACACACAGGCACACACACCCAGGGATCCCAACAGGGAGGCAGAGACTGGCACAATTGTTCCGGACACGGCAGCTGCGTCCGTCTCCCGGGCCCCTGCTCTCCTCCCACCCCCCCCCCTGCTCTCCTCCCCCCTCCCCCCCAACCTCTGCAGTAGGCATCTTCTGCTGCTGGGCTTGGCCTCTTGTATAAGCCATGCCCACTGAACGTGCGCCAGAATTCGGGCCCAACATCCGGATGGCTTCAACACTGGAGTGGAGGCCTCCCTCAAGGTGTGTGTGTTTTGGGGCCCTGGGGAGGGAGGGTTATTGTGTGTGTGTGTGTGTGTGTGTTTTGGGGCCCTGGGAGCACGAGGGGGGCTGTGTGTGTTTTGGGGCCTTGGAGGGATATTATGTGTGTGGTGGTGGTGGTGGTGATGGGGGGGGGGGGTGTTATGTTTTGTGGCGGGGAGGTGGTGGTATATGTGGTGTGGGATTGTGTGTGATAGAGGGGTTATGTGTGATGGAGGAGGAGTATTATGTGTGTAGTAGAGTATACCTCCTGACCCCTGGGGGTGCTTGTGAAACTCATACACCTTACTCTGAGGGGACTGTGGCGGCCATGTTGGAGGTGGCAGAGTAAGGAGATACATATATTTTAACTTTCACGGATCACAGTCAGTGCTGGAGGAGCACAAGGAGCACACAGACTGTCCTGGGATACAATGAGGTGTCCCAGGACTAGGACAGTGATTCCCCATAGACCCGAGCAAGGCCTCAATCACCATAGCTTGAGTATTGTAGGGTGGCCCATAAACAGGGACACTCCCTACTAGTAAGAGCTCCGGTGACCTTGCGGAGCGGGACGGACTCCAGTGAGGATCTCCTCACTCTTCAGAGACCAAGTGTGCGGCTGCCAGTGGTAAGGAGAGAGGGGAGTTGTGTCGGAGACCCCGCATCGTGGGACTCTGCATCTGGCTCCATCCAGGGAGTGAGACCAATGTTGCCCGAACATCAAAGGGAAGGTACCCAACTGTGCATCAACAGCACTAAGTGGGGTAGCGCTACCTTTCACACACTATTGCACCGCATATGACACAGGCTATCCCAGGATGCCTGGGATAGGATTGAAAGGAGGGAGAAGGGGTATTGGTATCCTTCTGTAAAAGGAGAAGGGATTGTATTGTGTGTTACCATTACTGTTGCTCCTATGTGTGTTATAGCTATGCCCTGTCGGTAAAGTTTACAGTGGTTCATATATTATTGTGTGACTGGTTATTTAATGGGAGTATAGTTTCCAGTGAGGAGTCATCTCGTCTGTGGCGGGAACCTCACAGGTGGAGGCACTGCACCTTACACCCCAAGCTCCCTAAGCGCGGAAGATCAGGCCTCCTCTATATAAAACAGGTTAGCAACCTAACACCATAATACCCGCTATTATCCCTGGGAGGGGGGAGGGGTGTTACATGTGTATGGGGGGAGACTGAGTTGGCAGCGGGAGGAAGAGAGAGAGTTGGGGTGGGAGGGAGAGAGGGGGAGAGAGGTGTGGTGTGAGGGAGAGAGGTGGGGTAAGGGGAGAGAGATGAGAGAGGGGGTGAGAGTTGATGGAGGGGGAGAAAGGTGGGGCATGAGGGAGAGAGGTGAGGGAGAGAGGCGTGGGAGGGGGAGAGGCAGGTGGGGAGTGGGAGAGGAAAGGGGAGAGAGGTGGAGAAAGGTGGAGGCATTATGGAGAGATGGGGGGGCAGTGGAAACTCTAATCCTGAGCCCCGGGAAAGCTGTCTGTGGCCCTGCACATACCACCCCTGTAGTGTTTTTTATTACAGAGTTGGAAATGAATGAATGTTCTGCTTTTTCCCAATTATGGTTTTCAAGAGACTGTCAACACGTATGCTTTGCATTAGTAACCAAAACAGCATGTAACAAGTCAAAACAGCAGCAATGTAATACTACATTGAGGCAAAAATAGACAATTGCATGGATACTTCGCTCCACCTTTGGAATTTGAAAAAGCGCAAGGAGCAGGGTTCTGTGTATGCGCTCTGTGTATGCGCTCTGTGTATGCGCTCTGTGTATGCACTCGCTCTGTGTATGCGCTCTGTGTATGCGCTCTGTGTATGCGCTCTGTGTATGCGCTATACAAGATATTAAGATAGATAGATTCACATCAATGAGGCAAGGTACATTTTCTCTATTTCCCTGTTGTGTATCAATTTGGGATCTGTGATGTATGATGACATAAATGCCTTAATTTATTCTTCCTCTATTTTTAGCATAAAAAACTCCCTAAAGTATAATGTTACATTAACCTTTCTGACTAATGATGTGAGAAACTTCATTAGCAAGATTCTTAATTTAGCACAGCTGGATGCAGTAAAAAATAATATATATACCTGTATTTAAATCTCTGCATCTCTTCTATGCCTAGATACACATACCATAATATTGTTCTATGGTTGAGAAAATTATGAAACATAAATTGTGTTTGCTTTATATCATCTCATAGCCTATTTCTCCACAAAGTAGTTTGTGTTGTAATATAGAAAATGATTTTTTGGGGAAGAATGATATGAAATATTTATGCAGCATAATGCAGTCATTTGAATTTTTAGCAATGACTTAAAGAACAAATTATTAGGTTGGTTCAAATAACACAAGTGAAGTAGATGAAGTCAAATCTAAATCAAGCACAGACCCATCTTGCAGCTTATTAAAGAGTACTAAATAACCTTTTCTTACATGTTGTCATTTCTGTACACAATTGTGCTTAACTTTACATTTTCGGATTTGCCATGTTAAGTCCAGACATAATAGCATCTAATGGCCTCAAGTCAGTAAATTTGCCAGGGTGATTTACCAGAGATGATAGAAAATATTCAGTAATATAATGTACTCACACGGGCATGTGTGAGTCAAATCACTTAGTGTGGTCCTCTGTGCTGATCCTGGTGCTTCTTATGGCCACGTGCTTATTCTCATATGGGTCGTTGAGGACAGGGAAAAAGCACAGAGGTCCAGAGTGAGTGATGGAGGGGGAGGGGGAGAGGGGGGGGGGGAAGGTGGAGCACACTATTGGTGCCAATTGGGATAGTGAATGATAATATGGAATAAATTAAAATACACTCACACGGGCTAGTGTGAGTGAAGGCAATTAGGGCAATGTTTGCAACAGGCTCTCCTCGGTTGGTAATGTCCGCGTCTGCAGTCCAAAGACTGATAGTATCTTGCAGTGGAACCCAGGGAGGATAACAGCCAGGCAGTACAAAGGGTTAAAATGCAATTTATTCAACAAATAAGTAAAAACGCAAAGACTTACATCTAAAATAAGAGTAGTCTCCGTGGCTGGGTACAGTTCAGGCCCTCACAAACATAACAATGTGTATGTACAGATGTAGCAAGTGTCATTGCTCCCACTCTAACATTATGGCAGGATATTTTGTGTTATTACTGCCATTGAAGCCTATAGAAACTCTGTGATCTTCTGCATTATCAGTAGGTAAAAGAAAGCTTGATACATCCATTTGTAACATTCTTTGTGTATATAACGCGATGCAAGCGTGGCTCCCAATTTTCGTATTTATGAATACAATACGATTATTGGTATCTTAAATACTTTATTGTACAATGCATACAATTGTACATGATTTCTAACGCGATCCGCTTATAGCGCGATGTGATTCTTTGGACCCCAAGCATAGCGCTATAAGGGGGTTGAGCTGTATATGTGTGTGTACACACACAAATAACTAATCTATACACTGCCATCCTACAGTATACTCTCAGTGACTCTGACTATTCCCTTCATAGTAAGGGCTTATCTTTTGTGCCCACTTGCCATCTTAAACGCATTGACTGGAAGGTTGATCTGTACAAAATGCATCGCAACCTTAAAATGAAAGATTTTTTTTTAAGGGCAAGATTAACTCCTTTCCAACTTTACCCTTTAAGAGTGGGAGCACTTTTGATCTTATCAACAACAACACCTGCATTTGTACCTTTAAACACATGACTGATCAAGCTGTTATATTTAGCTTCAGTAAAAGACATAAAAGATTTGATCATCTAAACAAATAAGAGAAACTTTCTCTTAGAAATGTCAGCTTCCATAGTGATCTTGTTATCCGTCCAGCTGACAAGGGGGGAGGTTATAGTTCTCCAGCACTTGGAGGATTACACTAATGAAATTCTGAGTTAGTTGTCTAACACTGACACATATTGTACTTTACCTTTTGATCCTACTAACAGCTTTAAAAGGCATCCAGACTCACTGTTGGAATTGGGCTTATCCAATTCATGGATCCCTCAATTGACGTATGATTTTCTTATGTAACCCTCTTACTTCTAAGCCCCAGACTGATACCTGCTGCTGAGGTAGGGGGGCTTAGTCCTTCATGGCTACTCAATAAAATATAAAAGCGGTCTTCTCTTTGTCTTATTTGCACATAGGAATCTGATAATACCTGCTACGAAGGTCCAGAACTGAGAACCATTTGCTCCCTGTGAGACAATTCAAATGCATCTACTATCCAGGACATGGTATGTTGAGCAGGAGTGGTCCTCTTGTTCAAGGTGCAACAGTGAATACACTTTCTTACTGGCCTGTGTTTCTCTTCCAGGCCACGAATATGGGTGATGCATATGGGCTGTGGAATTCCGAGATTATGCTGGCCCAATCAATTCTTGCAGATGTCACCTCACATGCTCCACATTAGCTAGGGCCAATCTCTGCCCTTGAATGGGCAGGTATCGTGAAGGAGAATCTGTTGCCCCACTGCCTTGGCCTTTCCTACATCCCACTCCTGAGCCCTTCGAGTCACCTTCTCCCGCAGCCATTTCTTCCAGTATTCTGGAGTGGTACTGTCTCCAAAGTTAATCATGTAGGGGTCAGTCTACCCCCATAGCTTTTGTTTGTCCAGGCTGGATCCACCACTTTGGCACTATAAATATGGGTCACAACCATGCCTCTTTGTACAACATATGATGGGCGGCCTGATTTCCCACTTCTACCCCTATCGTTTCCACTTTCCACATGGGCGCCGATAATACACCGCTCTTCACCAACACCCATAGGAGTGGGGGAGGACTGTCTATCATGACAGTGGACCCTTCTATAAAAAATGATGGATACCTGAGACCCACTATCCGAAAGGATGTCACATTTCTTCTATCTTTGCTTCCACTCGGGCCGATGATCCAAGGAGGCCTACAGGCAGGTATGATCATGCCAGTCTGTCTTTGTAGAGCCTTGCTTCATGTGGTTCCCAGTATGTTCCCTCAGTGGGTCCCTTTTTTCGTTTCCCTGGTTGGACTCGGACCAGATGAATCTCTTTATCACATGTAACACATTATTTAAGCAGTCACTGTAGATGGTATAATACAGCGGATGCAGGGTTCTCAGAGAATCCCAGGTCTCTGGATGGTGCTGGCTCTTCTAATGTGGAGCCTTAGATGTTTCTGAGCCAGCTAGCCATGAGGGCCTGGATGGCCTCTCTCTTCCACAGGGAGGAGACAGGCCACACACCTCCACTCTCTTGGAAGGATGGGAGAGCACTCACTAACTTTGTCATTGCCTCCCTGAGGAACCAGAAGGGGAGGGCTCAAGATCTGTACCCTGATAGGCTACACACAGACCATGAGTCACCAACACCTCTTCATCACTCAGGGAGGAGCATGAGGGGGTCAATTACCCACAAGGCTGCCTGTCATAGCCTAGACTGCTAAGGACTTATGTGCCAGGAGGGGAAAGAGAGGCAGGGTGGACTAACAAGTTACACTCTCCCTGTAAATGGCCCCTATAGGGTCATGTTGACCGATGCTAAAATCCCCTGAGGAATTGAAGGAACGTTTGAGAAACGTACAGTGCGGATCCAGATTCTAAGCACGTTCCAAGAGCATCTCTACACATTGCCACAGCAACAAAACATCATCTCTCTGTAGCCAGAAGTGATCACGTGTGCAACGAAAGTGAGCAGCATCCACTATGACATGCAGGGACAGGAGGGAGAGACAGCAGCATGGGTAAGGTGTCTAAACCAATTGAGAACTACCCTGTGGAGTCTGCAGAGTGAAACCCTACTTTACTTAATCCCAAGCACTGGGCTTGTGAGTGCATGATTTATAAACTACTTTTTCTTATTTTAATTATTAAAGGTATCTGCACCATAGAAGTGGTGTTAGTATGCTTTTCTATCCCCTTCCAGTACTGAATGGTTTATGGTTAAATGACTCTTCTTTCGCTTTGTTTCAAAGAAGCTGGGCGATGCCTAGAGTCAATGGGATCAAAAATGATAGTTTGCTGGAACGGCTGACACTACCAGTCATATTTGTTTTCATTTTTTTGTTATGTTTGGAACAACATATTGGGCATTGTTGGGGGAGGATAAGATTAATTGCAAATGAACCATATAAATAATTTTCACGTGGCTGAAAATGTTTAAAAAGTGGTACAACTAGAAACTATGATATATGTTCTAGACACCTTACTTCCAAAGAATTGCATAGGTATAGGAGGTTTTAAATGTTACAGATTTTTAAAATATTTAAAATAGATAAACTGCCCAAGCAGGTCACACTTAAGGAGGTTTTCAATCGCAATTAAAGATTTATCAGTGGATACATAATGTACAATAACAATAAGTTGAGGTACAATTGAATATGATGTAAATAATGAAAACTAACATTTTGAAACAGGAGAAAAGATTTCATGGGCTTTATTCTGTACACAACTACAGTATTTCAATTGAAAAAATAAGTTAATAATAAATATCATTGGTCTCTGCAGCACAACCAACATTGCACAGTTCTCCATGTGGTATTTCCCATGTCGGTCTTCATTTTAGGCTAGTGCAGTAAGGACTTACTAGTGCAGTAAGTGAGGTTTACGCTCATAAAGCTTAGGTGAGGACTGAAGAAGTCTTATATGAAAATGCAGTGATAGGGGAAGTTATAGATAGTGAGTGGTAGAACTTGTTTGTCCACATTTACTTTAGAGTGCTACTAAACATTAATGCACTCGTAAGGTTACAGTATATATCAAACTTGCAAGTCGTAATGGATCTGTTGCACTCAAACAAAGATTTGATACTCAAACATATGTGAAAAAAGTGTGTCACTAGTCCCCCAGCCGGTGCTCCCCAGGAATAAAACATTGAACTAATCAACAAAACAGGGCGGGATTCCCTAAATAAAGGAACCCCTGAAACTCCACAAAATGGGGCACTCACAATTGTGTGCAAAAAATATAAAAAATACACATTTTATTAATATTCCAACAATGATGAGGAAAAACACAATAAAATTCTAAAAAACATATAAAGTCACAGAGCGAACTAAATTCCCCGCCAGTGATAGAGGTGAATACAAAACAAGTCAAAATAAACTTGCTGCAACAATTAATAGACTAAATACATACAATAAAGAACATTTTCACCTGCCCAGTATTTAGTCTAATAATTGTTGCAGCATGTTTATTTTGACTTGTTCGGTAGTCACCTCTATCACTGGCGGGGAGTTAGTTCTTTATATGTTTCTAGAGACATCTTATATGTATATAGAGACTTTATATGTTTTTTAGAATATTATTGTGTTTATCCTCATCATTGTTGGTATACTGTATTAATATGTAACACCTCTTTATTTTACCTCAGAATATATGACCTATCACTGAGGTGGGAGCCTGAGTCCTATGGGTTACTGTTTAATTCTTATAGTGTGTGGTACATGATGTATGAGACTGTAGTGACTAGACAACACAATGGTAAAGAATTATAACATGGGTATATCTCGTTATGCACCATCCAGACTATTGCGTGCTTCTCAAGGATGTCTTCTTTCTACCCCCTTTGTATCTAAAGCCCTCTCCCGCCTTAAACCTTTTTCACTGACTGCCCCACACCTCTAGAATACCCTTCCCCTCAGTACCCGACTAGCACCCTCTCTAACCACCTTTAAGACCCACCTTAAGACACAGTTGCTTAAAGAAGCATATGAATAGCACTGTGGATATTCTGAACACATGATACATAAAGCTTGGCCCCCTGCAGACGCACTTACCAGAACTCCCTCTTACTGTCTATGTACGTTCTCCCTACCTACCAATTAGACTGTAAGCTCCTCGGAGCAGGGACTCCTCTTCTTTAATGTTACTTCTATGTCTAAAGCACTTATTCCCATGATCTGTTATTTATATTATTTGTTATATTTTTTGATAACCACATGTATTACTACTGTGAAGCGCCATGTACATTAATGGCGCTATATAAATAAAGACATACAATACGATACAATAACAAGTTTTATATACTCATATAGCTATAATTTGTGGTGTTACATATCTTATTTGAATCTGTACGGTGACTCTTAATCTCAGAATCACTCCATACACATATATACTTAAACAAACAATACCAACAGTGCCAACGCTGTGCAAACAAATAATAACTTTTATCTCTGTCCGGCCTCCCAATCATGGGGATCCTGGTGTGCTAGCACAATCGTTGGAGCTCATAAACTGTGTGTGTGTGTTGCAGACCTGGTGCTTCACAAATATCAAACTGTGATGGCAATATAACTGCTGTTTATATCCTTTGTGGGTTAGCTCACCCACTCCAACCTGGTGTAATTCCTGCACAGCTGGGCTCCCTAATCTCTCTCTGTAGTAGCCTCTGTCTGCCTGCTTCCCTCTGCACTGTCAGGTCCTGGTCTCTGCTGGGCCCTGCTGCATGCACTGGTCAGTGGGGCAACTCTCTTTCTCTCTCTCTCTGCAGTTCCCTCTCTCTTAGGGGTCCTGCATGGACTCTTTGTGCAGGATGGGCCTGCACACCTTCACTCCCTTAGCTCCCTTTCCAACTGTCACCAACTGTCATTCCACTGACTGAGCACAGTGATATGGTCCAGTGGAATGTAATTCTTAAAGGGGCCATGTCCTGTGCTGATCGCAAACACAGGGGGTTACAAATAAAATGTGTATTTTTATATGTTTTGCACACAACTTTGAGTGACCCCATTTTGTGGAGTTTCAGGGATTCCTTTCTTTAGAGAATCCCGTCCTGTTTTGTTGATACATTCTTCATGTCGATGTAGCCATGCCACCTTTGGCTACTAACCTGCCCTACTCCTGGCAGTAAACCCTGGTAGAATCAGGTTGCCAGTAGTCAACATGGTGTTTTCCTCCTCCTTGGTGCTGCACTTGACTGACAGTGGGGGCGGTGACATCAGGCCTGAGACCTGATGCCCTCCTCCTAGCTGTACTTAAGGGCAGTGCCACCCTAAATTTAGTAGTGCCTCTCCCCTCTTGAGGGAGGCAGGGATCACTCATGATTGTCTGGAGCTTGGCCTACCCTGTTACTCTTCCCCTTGGGGGAGAGTGAGTGATACCCTATACCACTGGTCCTGCTAGAGGGCCAGGGAAGAGCCAGGGCAGCTGCAGGGGCCTTGACCGGTAGTGGTAGTCCAGGGACCATCCTCAATTGACCATCCCAAAGACTGCAGTGTGCAGAGATCTGCTTTGTTCCTGTACTGCACAGACCAAGAGAATAAATAGTTCCTGTTTGTTACACACCTGCCTAGTGTGTGATCTTACTGGGGGGAGAAATTATAGTTCTACTATAGGAGATCATCTTCACCTACTGCACCGACACACTTTATTCAAGCAAATACCCAGTATGTACCTGGCAGATACCTGGAATGCGCCGCTCCTCACCTCTGACAAGCCCCGTTGCGTTTGCCTTCCCAGCCTGGGTTCATGCCTGGCTGACGGGCGGCTGATCTGTTAAATGATAATGATTAGGATTTAATAGGCTGAAATGCTTCGCGTGTCTACCAGATGGCATAAATTCATGAATTGTAATGCAGTATATATATATATACTGTGCAGTATTGCAGCCAGCGGGAATAAAATGCTTCAATCCATGCTTGGAAAATACCTCAATGCACTCGGGCAGAAAACAGTCACAAACCTCAATACACCCGGGTATACCCGAATTTGTGGGACTAGCCGAGCTCGAATAAAGTGTGTCGCCAGTGTATCTAGAGCCTACAGCAGATGGAGGCGCTGCCCTGCTAGAGAACCAGGTGGGTAATGTACACCAGAAACCTGATCCTGTGTCCTACCATCGGCGGACAGCTCAGCCCTCCTGTTACCAGCAGGTATCATGCACCACACGACAAGTAATGTTCAAATCTCCCACCGGGTGGGGGAAACACCGTTACACCAACATACTGTAGCAATGATGCAGCGCATAGTTCTTTTCTCATATCTTGTTCTTCAGTTATCTAAACTAGTACTTGTCAAAGAAGGGAGATTTGGGGTGAGGTTTCCCAAAGCTCAAAGGTTATAATTTGCTGCCCAATTATGATATCCCTTTATTGCATCACATTAATAGGCTTCTTTCATTCTGACAAAGGAAGACAGGATTTGTATTAACTTTATGCAGTTCCCAATCGTGTTATCAGCCTTTTCTAGTATAAAGCATTTAAACTTATCATAATAATGTTTACAATTAAGACAAGGCAGTACTGTACCTGTCTCTCTGAGACTTAATTATAACCATGAATAAATTAAACACACTAAGACATTCTCAATCCCATTATTGGTGTGAGATTTTGCACATTCTAGCATGTGTTTTAAGTCTTTGATTATTTCTCTTTCAATATCGTTTGAGGGATATAAATTAGTGCCACATATTGATTTTACAATTACAGCCAATACTAACATTGGGTGCAATTCTTGCCCTATGATAGCACCAGTTTAGCCAAGATACATAGAGGGTTATTTACTAATGTCTTCTGGCTGAAAAACTGAGCTTCAACCAGTGAAAATAAATGATGTCATATTGCACCAGAGTTTAGTAAATTGCAGGCTTTATGCAACATTAAAGCAATCTAAAAATGTTTTAATAGGTCTGAAGCAGGGGGTCTCCGGTGCTGTACCATATTATTAATTTCAGCTCAGGGGACCCCCTGCTTTCTGAGATATATGGGTTGCCGGTATCTCTCTTACGAGCCTGGCTGGGTTCACAATATGGCGGTTTAAAAGTCCTGCGTTATGCGGGCCAATAGGAAGCCGTGATATCATCCCTTGCAGCTTCCTATTTGCACACGTGACCGGGATATTTAAACAGCAGAGAGATACCAGCATTCCATACGTATCGGGAAGCAGCGGGTCCCCGGAGCAGCTACAGAGACCCCTTGCTTCAAACTTAGAAAATAAAAAACTCTGAGTGGAACCACACCTTTAAATCATGGTAGGCATTATGGGGGCATGTGTCAGTCTCCCAAGTGCTAAATTAGGGCAGAAGTGAAACAAAAATATTGCACCAGTTTTACCAAAGAAAACTAATCTAATTGTTGTCAATTGCATTTTTTGTTCGTAGACAAATCTGATGCAGTTTTTTTGTTTTGATTTTAAAGCTAGGGGACTCGAACACTCCCCCCCCCCCCTCCCCTGGGTTTTAGCATCCACTATAAACAGCAAGTTTATGCAACAGATGGACATGAGCTCAGATTTAGCAAAGGAAGCTAAACCTTAGCGCACCTTATGATTCATTCAGTTGAATGGAACTTAAAGGAAAATCCCATTAACTAAATGGAGTATTGTTCCTTTAATAAATCTGGCACTATTTGTTTCATCGAATTTGCAGCTGGGCAACTTTCATACATTTAAAATCTTACGCACGTAGTAATTGTGTGAAATAAAAAGTGTACCGTGCACCAAATTGGTATCTTAGAAAATTCACAATAAGTGAATCAAATAATTATGACACTAAAATAGAGTTAGAAACACATTAAATAATGTTCAATAAAATAAATAGTGAAAGTGAATGTTAATAAGCAAATAATTACTTAAGTGTCTAAAATAACATCAGTGAAGTGGTAGGATACAAACAAGGTGCTAACGGGGGGTATGCCAAGGTTGGCATCCCGGGCCCGGTGAATCAGGGGGTCCAGGCCCCCTGCGTGGCCATTAGGGCCGACAAGAGGGGGGGACAAAAGATAATGGCTGCTGGTCGCTGTCTGGCTCCGGCTCTGCATCAGATGCAGACCTTCCTTTCCCAGCCTCTGAAGTCAGCGCGCCGGCCCCTCTGATGTCAGCGCACCTCAGCTTCTGTGCACGCTGATTGGAAGCTCTGCATGGGAGTGCGGGAGCCTGCATCCCGACTCCCGGCTAGTCGCGGTCGGGCCAGACTCTCTGCTAGACCCTACAGCCACCGGACCCCGCAGCCACCGGTCACCGCAGCCACCGGTCCCGATTATCCCCAAAGTATGTCTACTTTTTTTATATGTATTGGGGTGTGTGGTTTTTTTATATGTATTAGTGGGAGAGTGGGGGTAATTTATATGTATTGGGGGGAGTGGGTGTCTTGTTATATGTATTGGGGAGAATGGGGGTCTTGTTATATGTATTGGGGAGAGGGGGTCTTTTTATATGTATTTTGGGGACTGGGGCTATTTTTATATGTATTGGGTGGAGTGGGGGTCTTTTATTATGTATTGGGGAGTGTGGGTCTTTTTATATGTATTGGGGGGAGTGGGGGCTTCTTATATGTCTTGGGGCTTTTTTATATGCATTGGAGGGGTTTTATATGCATTGGGGCTTTTTACTTATGCATTGTTTTTTATTTTTATAAATATGTATTGGTGGTCTTTTTTATATGTATTGGGGAGGTGGTATTTTTTGTATGTATTTGGGGGGAGTTGTATATATTTGGGGAGGTGGGAGGGTTGTATATATTTGGGGGTTGAAGATTGTTTTGTATATATTTGGGGGTGGGAAGTTTTTTGCATTGGGGTGGGTTTTTTGCTATATATTTTGTGGGGGGGGAATTATGTGAGGGGGGAGGGAATTGAGTGAGAGTGGTGTAATTGACGGAAGGGGAGAGGAGAGAGTGGGGAGAGGGAGTGAGGAAGAAAAGAGGGAGTAGGGGAGAAAAATACATGTGAGGCAAGGGGCAGGGATTAAGGGAGAGTGGGGTAATTGGTGGAGGGGGGAGAGTGAGCGGTGAGGAGGGGAGAGAAATACATGGGGGAAAGGGAGGGAAATAGAGGGGGCTCGCGAGGTGTAAAATGGGGGGGGGGTGCGAAGTGTGAAATAGGGCTTGCAACACTGCCATTTAAGTAAAAATTGCACCCTAAAAAAAAGTTATGGTACAGTAGGTGTGCTAGGGGTAGGGGAAAGGGTGGGTAGGGGGGGGGGGGGACCCTGCTCCTTGCATTTGTCCTGGGCCCCAAGATTTCTATTGGTGGCCCTGGATACAAATGTAACCTTAAAGAGTCTGCAGCTAATCTGATGATGGCTCAGCATCTAGGTTCTGGTATAGGAGAAAAAAGACACCTTCATCAGGGATACTTGCATTGTAATCTGAAGACGATTAAATACCCAGCTGGACCGTGTGATTGGTTGAATCAATTGGTGTAACTCCAACCAATCACAGTGTACCCACAATAAGCACATAAAATAACATGCACAATTTTATACAATGAAATAGTAAAATACAACCAATGTAATGTTTTTAAAGGATCACAAAATAAAATATACATGGTGTCTTCGTTCAAAAGACCATAAAACTATAAAAAATGCAATATGTAGCAATCTTAATGATAAAAACAATCAATAAGCTGAAATGAAAAAAGAGCAATATATCAAATGACATAGAATAATAAACATCACAATGTGATACAACATTGCTGAAATAAGGAAACAAATCATGAAAGACAACATCAGAAATAGCAACAGCTACAAATAGAGATCATGAAGGTTAATTTACATCATTGCAAATATGCACAACAACCTTGTCAAAAGTAAGACAAGGGTTAATGGAGATCAACAGTGGGATCAGATTAGCAGTAGTGACAAACCGGGTTGGTTTATCTGAAAAATATATATATAAAAATACAATATATGATATAAATACGTATATCCATATACGCACTCTACTTAAAAAATCTAAAATTATTATTAAAATATATAATAAAATAAAATACATAATAAATGTATAAAAATATAAAAAACTGATAGAACGAATTAGTCAAACAAATGAAATGAACAGTACTCAATACAAGATCTAGACATCTATTTCTTCATTCAGACCTAAGGGAGCCAACGTTTTGAGATTATAAATCCAAAAACTTTCTTGTTTGGACAAAGCTTTAACACGATCCCCCCACCCTCTTCTACTAGGTGGTACGATCTGAATACCCTTATATTTCATTAGTGACGGATCACTATTATGATACTGTGTGAAATGACAGGGAACACTATGTTTGTCATAATTTATTCTAATGTTCCTCATGTGTTCAAGAATACGTGTCCTCAGGCACTGTTTAGTCCGTCCTATGTAATGTTGTCGACAGGGACATTCCAAGAGGTATACCACAAACATGGATTTACATACATTTTTCTTTGGTAACAGATGAAGTAACAGTCTTTCTTTCTGTATCCAATTGATTGCATGCTTTACATTTACCACATTTGTAGTTACAGTATCTCTTGGTTTATTAGATAACCATGATGTCCCTTGGATAGTGTTATCTATAATGCCAATATCACTAGGAGCTAGACTATTCTTGAGGTTCTTAGTTTCCGAAATATACATTTCGGTCTAGGCTCAATGTGTGATCCCAAAACAGGATCATTGGATAACACGTTCCAATGTTTTCTAATAATGTCCTGTATTCTATAGCTAGCTGAGTTAAAATTAGTTATGAATGGGACTTGAATTAAAGTCTTATTATCACAAGTTTTATTCTTCACTTCCCATGTCTTTTTAGTTTATAGGGATTCCCTATTCATAACTACTGTAGAACTTTCTCCAAAGAATCTAAGAGGCAATAAACATCATAGCCTCTCTCAATTAATTTATTGAACAGAATACCAGCTTGGTCCTCAAAATCTCTATATACATTACAGTTCCTCTTCAGGCGCATACATTTTCCCATTGGTATGTTATTAATCCACGATTTCGACACACGTAGGAAACTGTTTGTGTCCACCTTCTTAAAGAAAGTTTTGGTGGTGACAAAATTACTTGGAATCGCCTCCAAATGGAGATCTAAAAGGTAAATATTCGCGTCATCACTCATTGATGTAAAGATCAAATGAAAATCATTATTGTTCAAATAAAGTATAAATTCATCAAGGGAATCAGAGTCCCCTTACCATACACAAATGATATTTATAAAACATCACGAAAGAATAATCTTCTCTGAATAAATATTGGTACGCCAAATAAATTGATTCTCCCATGCTCTTATATAGATATTGGCATAGCTAGGGGCAAAACGCGTCCCCATAGCTGTGCCACATATCTGAATATAAAATTGAGTAAGGAACATGAAATAGTTATGGGAGAGTATAAACTGAATAGAATTAGTAATAAATTCAATAAATTCGACCTTAGACCGGAACGCCGCTCACAGAGCGCCGTGGTCTTGTGATGTCACAGTATATCTGTGGAGTACCTCTGGCGTTCATCGCCACCAGTGTTGGGAGTTCCCTGCAATATTGTGCAAGTTCCATTTTGCATGCCCCTTATCAACGGACTATTACCGAGGCTATCTACATTGGATCCAGAATCTACACAGACATCTCGTGAGGATCCCTCTTCGGCGATTCAAGACAGAACCGCAGCGGTCGCTTGGAGTTGCTGATTTCTTGAGACGCATTGTCCAAAGGGGAAACATGTACCTGACATGTAATGCCTGAATGATAGTAATATCTTGTGTTATGCAATACTGACCTGCTCGCAATTTAGCACTTTAAATTTGTTTAATACACTATGAGTCATGCACTGTCTTTTTTCTCCTTTATCACGTAGTAATTGTAGGTTGGGGCAGACAAGGAGCTTGTGATGGGATCCTCTCTACAACATGTTAAATATTACAAGTTGCAATGAATCTGTTGCACTCCAATATAGATTTCTTACTTTAACATATGTGAAACAAGTTTCTTCATTTATTTATTCCTTAAAAAGAGAATAAACTTTTTTTTCACATGTCTGAATAACAAATCTTTGTTTGAGTGCAACAGATTATTACGACTTGCAAGTTTGATACATACTGTAACCTCATGAGTGCATTACAGGCATACCCCGCATTAACGTACGCAATGGGTCCAGAGCATGTATGTAAAGCGAAAATGTACTTAACGTGAAGCACTACCTTTTTTCCATTTTGGTAGAGGTAGGGAGCCGGTGCCTGTGCCCTACGCCTACAGGCGTTTTCAAATTGGGCGAGTGGAATCAGCGCGTCACACAACTACGGTGGTCTGTAGGGCTGAATCTGTCCGTACCTGCGAAGCGAGCGTACGGACACAGGGGAATGGTGCTATTGCCAATATGTCCGTACCCGCGTGTGTCCTTAAAGTGAAGGTCCGTATAACGGGGTATGCCTGTAATGTTTTGTAGCACTGAAAAGTCAATCTGGACAATCAAGTTCTACCACTCACGGGGTTCAGTTTACAGGCATAAAATTTCACCTGATATATATATATATATATATATATATACATATTGGAGAAACAAGAGAAAAAGCGCCCGATCCATGTGTAAAATCTGGTAACAAAATTTTAATAAAAAAACCACAAGACAAATGCACACTCACAATTTGTCAATGCAAATTAAGCATTGTATGGGTAAACCCATGCGCCAACAAGTAGCTGCTCGCCGAATGTTTACTTCAGTACATCAGACCTCACTGCTACCGGTGCATCACAGTCAGATGTCCCTCCAGAAATTCAGGTATACAGTCTGTTGTTCCAGCATTAGATGCTGTGTGTGGCTCAGGGAACGTCCTCCCTCTCCTGGCAGCAGACGCACGAGCTAGTCCACCAAACGTAGCTCCTTGAAACCACGTGGTCCCCCCCCCCCCAACCACCCTGTAAATGTGTTTTTTTTGTGCATGTCTTGCACTAGTTTTGCAGCCAAAGGTTAATAAATCTAACATTTTAAGATTTTAAAAAAATTCTCACGGTAATACTAATAAAATCCTATATTCATCAGTCTTAATAGCATATTTAAGGATTTGCAATATATTTCACACATGACTCCAACAAATTATTCACTGTAAACTTACAATAAGAAGACCTGCTTAAAACCTTCAGGCAACTTCCTGGTGTCAGGACTAAATGTGTTAATTAACAGAACAAACTATTTTCTACTCTGTTTTTTCCTTTCCCGACCTACTTTTCACTGAAATGTTGTGGGGATAGCAAATTACAACTTCCATGGTGCATATACAAGGACTGAATTATTGGTTAAAATATTGGTTAATGGATCCTTTTAATTTTAGGGGACAGGGCATTTAGGGCCATATATACTAAGCCGTAGTGCTATCCCCTTAAACAAGGGATGTGTTTTGTGGGATAGCACTGCAAATATTGGCCGAAAAGCATTGTAAATATGTGGAATATCTTTTTTCAGACTCGAGTCATTAACTAGAGACGTGGAAACCTGTCTGATTAATTTAGCAAATTGGAGAATGTAATGTTTACACAACAAACCCTAATAGTGCGTCAAGCTCTCCCCTGCAATGCAGCACAAGTTAAGCCATTGAATGGGTCAAATCCGCCTGGGAGATATTGAAGAGAAGCGGTTTTAATGAGCCGTGTTATCAGCAGACAAGCGACTCTGAAAATGAATGCTTCAGCCATTAGACGGTGCGAGCTGCAGTTACTCACACATGTATATGTCAAGTCAACTGACCTTTCATTGCATTCTGTGTCAGATACCCCAATTAAAAGCATCTACAAATGATATTCCAGAAATACCTCAGGGCGCTGTGCTCTGGTATTATTAATATAGCTGTGCACAGCCAACTAAAAGGCAGATAATGGTCAGTAGCCTCCTTTCTGCTATTCCCACGTCTGTTGTTATCAGCTAGGAATAATATACCAATCTAGCGAGTGTCATATGAAACTGATATTTTTGTATTACACTGATATTTTTTAATAAGGGGAGGGTTGGGTTTAAAGGTTAAGCCGCCCCCCAAAAAAACACAAAGAAAACAATGAGATTTCACAGATCCACTTAATTCGTTTATAAGCAGCACTTAAAACAGAGAGACACGGAAACTGATTTAGCTACAGTACAGTATGCTGCTGGCAAATGTATTTCTACAACTGCACTCTGCTCTACAGATGATGGTTATCTGAGCTCAACATTTCTCTTCCCTAATGTCTAAATCATTAACTAAAGTACAGAAAGCAAGTCAGTGCCAAGAGCACAATAATTACAATGTAAAGGTACGGTCCACATAGAAGTATTATTTGTACTAACTGCTTTACTGTCCCTTTCTTATCCATTCCTGATCACATACATGCTCCGGTAATTTTATTTATTTTTTTACTCTGGAGAACTATTATACATATAAAAATATCAGCGGGGTCTATTAAAATGGACACTTTTTGATTATCTGATTTGTAACTCAGTCCAAATCCCTGAGACTTTGGAATCTCAACAGCATGCTTGATTCCGTTCGATAAGATGTACACACCAAAACCGTAATGGTTGTATCTTGTGTAAAATGTGATATTAAATGTATTTCAACTTATGAAATAGCTATTACAGATGTTGTTCATTTTATTGAATGTCCAATATATGCTGCAAGATATCATCTTTAAAGAAGCAGCCTCAAATTACTGAGTATTTAGGGCTGGGGACTTGTAATTTATTAACCCAGTTCTTGGTTCCTTAAGGTCAGTGAAGAGTTTGGAGGTCCTAATTGGCTTGAGAGAAATCAGCAAATTATGATAAAACTTGAAATTATAGCTCTTATAGTCATAGGCATATCTCAATTAATTATCTATTTTACGGTTTGCAACTTTTCCAAGTGAAAATTCAGTTTTTCCCGTCTACATTATTCTTCTGCAACCAAGTTAACATTTTATAAGCTGCTTCCATTAGGAACAGATATTCAATCTGAACAGTAGCAGAAAAGCCTTATTAATGCTGATTGCATTAATGACTGTTTCTATCCAATCATAGTAATGTTTAATTTAGCCCTGCAAAGCTTATGACACACATCAGGGGCATGCTAACTTTTTTTGCGGCGCACCCCCTGCCTTACCTCGTGCAGCGTCAAATGACACCGCGGGGTCGTGTCACATCACGTCAAGTGATGTCACATGACCCCGCATTGCCATGGTCACGCGTGCTGAAGACGGCAGTATCCTGGTAAGTAAAGGTTGCAGAGGCCTCACGTGGTCCCCTGGCATTTCATTTAAATGCCTGGGGGGAGAGTATGGGACCTCTGCACCCGCCCGCCCGCCCCCCCAATAAAAAATCTTGTGCCCCCCAGTTTGCACACTGCGGTGCTTATCTACAGTACCTACAGTTGTCTTGCTAGCTGAATGCTAGACCATCAAAACAAAAAAATATATTTTTCATTTCTACAGAAATTATACAATACATTTGTTGGATTGGATGTTCCTAAGGGTAGGGACTTAATTCCCCCATTGTTTTATACATTATGCATTTATTTGTATCCTTCCTTGTATTATAACTATGAAACTAATCTTATTTATTCTAAATGAATTTTTCATACGTGTGGATTTCACTCCTTCAACCAGTAATCTCATTAGATAACTCTTTAAAACTCTTTTTAGTGCAATAAACAGATGAGGACCCAGAATAGAACTGCTGCTGCCCTATTTCAAAGTTCCAAGCACTCTCCGCAAATACAAACCTCCACCACCATCAATCCTGCAAGAAGATGTTATGCACAATATTAACCTTGTTCATTGGATTCTGGTGCAGGTGCCCATTTTTTGTACAGGGACGTTGCCAGTGGATATATCCTGAACTTAAATGAAAGCACATTTACTTCAGAGTTTACTGGAACAGAAAAGTGGTTCTAGTATAACATCTACATATGCAATCTGCTCATCTATTCCTTCCTACAATGTTAAGGTCTTGGAAGTTCTGCTGACATTCCAATAATAAATAATTAAATCAGTTTAAGTGTGACTGCATACAACACTGCACAAGGCTTTAGCGGGGTTACAACAAATCAAAACATCTATTAAAGTGCATGGGTTTGAGGGATCTTTATTTCAGGGGGAAAGCAACAACAGATCAAACCCCTTTTAGCGACGTACAAGGGAGTCCCATTAGTATAATGTATAGGAAAAGTTGACTGGTATTTGCTTTGTTTAGTATTAAAGTGCATCATTGCAGTGCAATGTCACATAGGGGTGGCACCTTTATTAGATTATGAATTTGTGGTGTGTAGCCCTGGTAAGAAATGGGGCTATAGTTCTATCCTCCTCCTGGTATAATCCCTGGTAAGGGCAGGTTGCCAGGAGTTATCATGGGTTTCCCCCACTTCAAGCACTGCCCTGAATGGTGGAGGTAGGTCACCTGACCCTGTGGCAAAGCAAGAGACACAGGCGCGGTGCCTGCTGATATCATAAAAGAGTAGTGCACTTCCTATTTAGACAGAGGCACAAGTTTGAAGTGTTGTAGTGATAGTGAGTTAGGAGGAGAGGAGTGATGAGCTCATGAGTAGAGCTAATATAACTATAGTTAGTGAGGTGGACCAAGTACCTCTCACCCTGCTTAGGGAGTGAGGGAAGAGCTAGCCCCACTCCGGATGCCTTCGGTCCCGAGTGGAGGCAGGACCATCACAAGGGAGAACAGTTAGTGGACTGTGCAATAACTGTACCTGTCGGTTGCTGCTGCTGCCCTGGAGACTAAAGAGACTTCTGCTTTTAAAGATAATACTTGTGTGAGACTGGAATCTCTCATCCCTGTGGGGAATCTCTGTGGTAAGGATTCCACCTTGCATTCCTGGGGCTTACTATAGATGGAGGCGCTGCACCATTGAACCAGAACATTGAACCCCCGAAACCTGTTCCTGTTATCCCCCATGTCATCATGGGAGACTCAGGCCCTCCTGTTGCCAGCAGGTATGCACCACACAGAGACACCTAGCCAGACCCCAGAACACCTTAGGGGACCCGATCTGCGATTAAGGGGGGGAAGACGGGCTAGAGGTGTCACGGCTTTTTTTGCTTGCTTCTAGAAGAGTTTGAGATGAAAGCTAAGTCACGATCAGAATGAAGTAAATTTCGCTTACCAAAGTCAGGGGCTTCATTGGAACCACGGGATCGCTACACTAACAGTCAAAGGGCACTGGAACTAAATGTTCCAGGCACCCTAGTGCTGTATGTATTCCAGCACTCAAAGGTTAATGTGGTTGTTGTTATTATTATTGTAGTGATCACCTACTCAGGGCTTGCATTGTGTCAAGCTTATCTATGTAACGTGTGACACTAATAATAAAACAGATGTAGCAAGACTTACAGTGTTCTGTGTCGCTGCCACATACAGTCACACGTGCGCAGTGGTTGCGGCAACAACAGATTAACGCTGTGGGGGATCCCATTTAGAAGTCCGGATCCCCCGTGGCATACACTGTCCCGGTGATGCAGAATTTTGCTTGTTTGTCCGGGGCACTGAAGACAACAGGTCTTGCTACATCTGTATAGCCAAACTAGCCTTCTCGCCACACTGGATGAAGTGATAAAATCCAGCTATTTTCTTCTCGGGTTTCAATGTCACAGGAAAACCGACTTTAATGATTAGCATTGGAATAGGTAAAATTAAGAAAAGTACTCATTTAAATGGTCATTTAGATAATGTGCTGTAAACAATTTAGGTGAATAACTGAGCAGTAAACCCACCCTTATTGCTCTATTTTCAATGATGATATTATTTAAGGAATACAGTAAAGTGCTTTCTGAAAATCCCCTTACGGTATTTTAATGAAAGGGCTCATCTGGCATTTTAAATTCTGCAAATCAATGTTTTTATGATGAATATTCTTGATATTTCCCCTGCAGTGCTTTAGGGGGCTTTTAAAATTATTGACGACATGATTTTGCCTAAAAAAAGGGGTTAAAAAACACCACGGAATTACACCAATGTACGGTTCCCTTTTAGTTTGTACTCATTACAAGTCGTACAATACCATTTGACCTCCATATGCTTTACGACTTCACAGCTTGACAGTCTCAATAATAATAATCTGAAATATACATACAAACTGTCAGGGTCTGACTAGCAAATTTTAACCCGGGGGGCAAGACCAACCAACCGCCGCAAGAATCGGGCGGCCCACACACCTTACACCGACACACGCTTCACATTCCCAACACCCACCATACACAGAAACAAGCACACCAGATACACACAGCATACACCCATGCATGCCATACGCTATACAATGAGAGAGCTCCATACACATACTGTACAAAAGCTGGATAAACACGCACACCAGATACAGACTATATATATAATATACATACATACATACATATGTAGCCCCGGTAAGAAATGGGGGCTATATATCTTTCTCCTACTGGTGTAAGTCCTGCTAAGGGCAGGCCGCCAGTAGTTATAATGGGTTCCCCCGCTTCAAGCCCTGCCGTGATTGGTGGAGGTAGGCACCTGACTCTGTGTGCAGGCATGAGACACAGGGGAGGGCCTGTTGACATCATGAGGGGTGGGGCTGACTAAACTTAGTCCTGCCTGTTCCTGTAAGTGACAAGCAGTTCTGTCGTGGGAGCAGAGAGTGCTGGAGTGTCTGATCTGAGAGGTCATGATTAGAGTGACACCTATGCTTGGAGAGGAAGCAGAAGACCAGCCTGTTTAGAGCTGATAAAACTATAGGTGGTGGACCAATGCCCCTCACCCTGCTCAGGAGGTGAGGGGGGGGATCTTGCCTCACCCAGAGGGTATACCTTTGGGGTGGGTGTTGGGGGTATTGAAGCCCCATACAGCCCATCCTGCAGGAGTACAGCCTGGAGGAGAAGGAGAGGAGGACAAGACCCTGTACACTGCATATGACCTGCTGCTGTGTGCTGCTACTGATCTGCTGTACAGAATAAAGAGACATTGCTGCTTTTATCAAAGACTGTGTTGTGAGACTGAAACCTCTCGCCCTGAGGCCAGGGCTTCTCTGGGAGGATTTCACCTTATCCCTTAAGGCTCGCCAGAGATGGAGGCGCTGCACCACCGCTGCTAGAGAAGATGGAGGCATATACCCCAGAAGCCTGTCCCTGTTATCCCCTATACCACCGCGGGAGACTCAGGCCCTCCTGTTCCTCACAGGTACGCACCACCCACATACATGTAACCAGCCCACACTACACCCTAGAGGTCCAGTCTGTGACCGGGGGGGGGGGGGAACATGGGTTACATTTGGAGGCGCACTGATGAGATCCAGAACAGGACAGGCTTTCAGCGAAGCAGAGCTGGAAGAGTAAAGTGCACCTTCCATGCAAGTGCTGAAGAGAGTAGGGCATATATGCATACCAGGGGTAGTCAGGGGAGCGTGGATTCCCGCACAGTATGCCCTGGGTGCCATAAGAGGGTGATGTAAGATGGGTGTGGAGCTATAGCTGTCCTAGTCCCTTGAGGCAGGTAGTGTGAGGCAACTGGGGGGGTTAGCCTGTTAATTTGTCCAGGGACCATGGCCCAGGGCCCGCACTATGAGTGGCCAAATGTAGGTGGCTCCCGTACATTAGGGAGATGCCCGGGTACACTAGCCAGCACCCACATAAAACACACTACTGAGTACTTGCAGGAACCGTCAGCGAGTGTGGTGCACAGAGAAAGAGTTCTGCCTAGCCTGGGGTATGCCACATCATATCAGTGGGTAAAGCAATCAGTGAGAGCATGCAGAGAGCTCCAGAGAGCGTCAGTGAGAGCAGTCAGTGTCTAGGAACGAGCTATGCACTAGACACTGAGAATAGTGCACATATACATTTGGAGGGCTCATCAAAGATGGCGGCCGTCACTACATGTGCTCCACGGAGCAAGAAAGAGTTAAAAATGGCGACCGCAGCGCCAGCCACGGCCCAGCAGCTAGAAGCCGTCCCAAAATGGCGACTCCCGCCAATCCTGGATCGCGCACGTGAAGAGTGCAAAGAGACTGTTAGAGAAATGTGGCGGGAGATGTGCAGGGGTTTGGCGCCAAACCCAGATCAATTGCAAAAGGAGCGGAGTGGCGGAGCGGAGTGGCGCGAAAGCCCACCCACCTGTGCTGTGACTGAAACTCCGGCGGAGAAGAGCACGACCGCAGTGGAGGTACCGGAGCGGGCCCGTTTCCTACCAAAACCCACTGGCGGTGAGGCAAAAGACCCCGGTGACACCCTAGTGGAGGATCCGATCAAGTCGTCTTCGGAGGAAGAAGTAGGCGTTTCATCGGTGGCGATGCGCCTACCGGCGAACCACCCCAGCTGTAATAAAGATGGCAGTCCACTTACCGGAGAGAGGGAGCAGACGAGTCCGGACACCTCCCGACGGCGAGCGCTGGTGCGGCCTGAGGCCCGTAGCAGTCCCACGGCCGTGGTGACTCCCACTGCGGCGGAGACAGGATCCGAGACGGCTCCGGAGGAACCAGAGGTCATCAGCCGGCAGAGGAGCGGTAAGGAGACTCGACCACCCCCTTACTCCCGCCAGGCGAAGACGGAACCTGCAGAGGGTGAGAGAGAAAGGCTTGCGGCCTACCTGCCCGTCCGCGGACCAGATGATCCACCACCGCCCCTTCCGGTCCTCAACGCACTTCCGGTGCGTGACCGGGGGGGGGGGGACATGGGTTACACATACATACATATATATATATATAGATATATATAACACACAACTAGTGCCACAATCAAATCTGATCCAAAAAGTCATATATACCAAAATACAGGGTTTGGAAAAATACCCTCTGGTGGTGCTAAAGACCCAAAAATATGGTACACACACAGAGAGAAAAAGAAGGTATACAAAAAGCACTCAAAATAGATGGAAAAATAAGATGGATTTTATTACCAACACAGAAAAAATATAAAACATATAAAACAACACCATCCGCTAATCTCCAAAGTAATGATGCTGCAAAAAATATATGTAGCCCAAAAAGTACTCTAGTTAAATGTGTAAATACAGAAATTACAACAATCAATAAATCACCTAATGAGCACAAAGAACACGCAAATGGAAACCAAAATATCTACCTAAAAATACATTGATAAAAGCCAGGGTACAGGGAATAATTCCCCTGGGATGTAATAAAGACCGGCTGCTCGTATAATAGACTCCTATGTAGAGTATATCGAGAGAATATGGTATTGAAAAATATGGCAATACCAGAGACCTACTAAGCAGAAGATGGTACAAAATAATATATAACCTGCCTAAGGAATAAAATAATCTGCAACTAGAAAGACACACATAAGTACTGGATACTAAAATGTAACAGTATAAAGAAAGAGTGCAACAATAAGTGAGAATTCAACAGGAGATATATTAAAATATACAGAAAACAGAAATGAGGCAGAAAAAAGTGGTTCTAATTACTTTCATGTATTGATATTTAGAAAGGCATGAAAGAATAAAAAATATTAAAAAGCATTAAATAAAGTATATATAGATATAAAATGCTTAAGAGAGAAAAGGCAAAGAAAAAAGAGATCTCACAGAAACATGGCAAAGCCAATATAATCATTGAGCCCAGCTGGACTATATACACCTACATTCCTTCCTAAGAAGGGATTGCTCAATGTCTAGGTGGATAGTCCAGTTGGGCTCAATGATTACAGTATATTGGATTTGCCATGTTTCTGTTAGATCTCTTTTTTCTTTGCCTTTTCTGTCTTAAGCATGTTATATCTATATATACTTTATTTAATTCTTATATATATTTTTTCAGGAGTATATATATATATATATATATATATATATAGTTCTAGCCTAAGTGCCGTCCTAATAATTTCATTTTTGTGTGATATATATGTAACGGTATTTCTGGCCCGGCCTGACCCACCCAATCTCACATTGGCCCCTGTGGTCTAATACCGGACCCCATTACAGTGTGGCTATGTCATATGGTGCAGCCTGCTGGCTCAGGACTCCTGAGTCTCCCGCATGATGGTGTGTGGGGAAACCCTCAGACAGGCAGCTGAGGTGTGGTGCTGAGTCTCACCTAGTTACAGTGCAGCGGCAGCGCTCCACCTCACCAGGTCCCTGCGTCCGCATGGTGATGATCCTGGCGAGGAACTCCTCGTGGTGCTCCTCTCTGTACACTCATTCCAGATAGATACCCGAGGAGGGTTTCTGGCTGAACTAATCTTCTTGACACGGCGGGCAACTGCCCTCCAAAAGGAGTATCTTCAGCCGCTCATCTCGCCAGTGCTCCCTTTTATTAAGGTATTTTACCCAATCAGATTCACTATTCCCGCAGGAATCACTGTCCTGTGCCAGGTCCCTGGACACAGCCTCCCATGGAGTTACTATAACATAACTGACCTGCTGATATAACTTGATCTCCCGCTTCCTCAGCTCTGACAAGAGCTGGAACTCCTTCCTCAGCACAACAACAACCAACCTTTGAACACAGTGCTGTGCCTTATGTAAGCTTCCTGAGGCTGACACCTCCTGACATCACTAACACATGGAGTCAGAGCATGTGACCAGTCCCAGCCATACACAGAGCACCCCCCCACCAGTTGTGGAGGGAAACCTTCATAATTACTGCTGGCATGCCCCACTACCAGTCCAGGCCTTATGACCAACAGGGAGAGATGACTGTAGGCATTTTACATGACCGCTACATTCTCCCCCTGGTGAAGCTCCAGTGGTAAGCCCAAAGGGCTGGGACTAATTGCTTACCTCTTCCAAGCACTTGTCGGAACATTTACTCACACTGATCTCAATACCATATCACTGACATACAGACGCACTCTCTCGCCAGCCACTTGTTCCCCTGATCACACACTTCACCACCCCGTTTGCACTAGGTAACCCCAACTGCTGGCATCGGCGCAGGCTCATGCTTTCCATCATTGGACAGAAGCTGGGTAGCGAACTTATCCCATCGTCCCGCGGGACCTAAATTTGTATACCTCTTTCACAGGAGCATGTAACGGAAAACATAGATAACATCACCACCATTAAACAAACAAATACAGTCAAGCGCCGCCCGCCCCCACCAGCAGCCACAGACCCGCGTGTATGCCAACCCCCTAAAAATAGTGATCGGGTCGTTCCTCCTCGTTACCATATCAGGACACCGTAAATAATATCTAGGTGATCCTCTCTTGGCACATAGGTCACCCTTTGTTTGGACATTTTTCCCTATGCTCCACACTTCGCATCAGGGTGTCTATTCTTTCTTCCGCCTTTTTACCTACCAGGCGCTCCCCTATTGACGAAATCAGCTCATAGTCTCTTGAGCCACGTTTCCCTATTGTCCTCAATTTCATCCATCAGGGGCTCCGGACACATAGGGATACTCCAACCCTGGGATTTTTATATTTGACTATTATAGCCCTCTCCGCCCTACTACCCTGGTCAGATCAGCATTACCTGCCCCCCAGGTAACCCCCATGAAGGGCTCATCCGGATCACTGGATCTGACAGTGTGTCGGGACCCATGGGGCGCTATGTCTCTACGCTCCAGCTGGAACCACCTCTCCTGTAATTCCCTGTCCCTCTGCTCGGTGTAAACTCCCCCTCTTTCCCACCAGAAATCTACCACGTCCTCCCGCCGGATGAGGAACCGAGTACGGTCCATCCATGCGGAGTACCCCTCAATAGTGTGAGCCCACCCACCAGGGTCTCCTTAAAGGGTTAAGGCCCTGGTTCCCGGCGTCATCAAACGAAAATACCCCTGACGACCTTGTGGATCTCGGTTTGGACCACCTCGAGGACCCCGGAGCTTTTACTGCCGGTTGGGGTGCTGTATCCGCCACCCAATCTAATTCTCCTCCTCCCCGTGAGCCACCTTCCGTAGCTCCACTGAGCTGCCTATCCCCAGTCCGTTTTTCCTCCTCCCCCCCAAAGGTATGTCCACAAGTTCCAACTGGGCGGTGAACCCGGTGACCGTGGTGATGGGGTAAGGACATTAGCTAGGGCATGGGGTTGGGTATAGGGCATGGGGCGGGACCCCACGGGGTTACGACCCGCTCCTGGCTGTCCGTAGACTGGTCCAAGGATGATGTCTCACCCTCCTCAGCCTGAACACCGTCTCTTCTCTCCATTTTCGGGCAATACGAGCGGTCGGGGCCTTCCCCCAATCGCCGAAGCGTCGCTGCTTCCCCTTCCTGGGTTCCGCCGTCGCCACCGGAAGTGACGTCCCTCCCCGGAACCGGAAGCGTCGCCATCTCCACTTGGACCCCCATGCGGATCTCTTCTTCCACGACGACATCCGGTTGCTCCGCCGTCGCCACCGGAATGATGCGCGTCCCTCCACGTGCCGTTGGGCCTGTCGCGTCCCTTTCCAGCGCTTCGCCGTCTGTTGTGACCAGGTAAGAGATAGGGCTTTTTGGCTTACCCATCCGCAGGGTGTAGGCGTCTCTCTCCCATCTCCGCCATGTCCTGGGATGGCGGGACTCCGTCGGTCGGATCGCCTATCTGCGGGGGACGTCCGGTCACTCCCACGGGCGTCGTTCTTCTCCCGTCTGTCGGTTCCGCTCCGTTCTTGCTACGCAGCCACGCCATCTCACGGAGGTCCTCATCAGGTAGTCCCCTCGCCCCGACCTAGGGGTCGCGGGGCGGGTGAAAGTCTCTTTGCCCCTGTCGCGGGTTTTTAATCCAGCCGCCTCAATGGCCAGTGACCCACGACTTGACCGGCTCCAGTCCCCTGTCCCGGGACTCGCGCGGTTGCTCCACAGCGCGCCGGGGACTCAGTAGAGCGCCTTGTCACATCCACCGGGGGTCAGCAGCTGTATTGGGACGAATGTGGGCATAGGCCCACAGATACAAGTCCCGCAATGAGGGCAACGTGCCATCGTATTATTCACAGTACCACAAGCCGGGCGCCGCATTGTAGGCAAGCCCGACCACGTCTCAGTATTGGCCACCCTCACCACCACACCACCGCCGGTCACTGAGTAGGGCTGGGTGGAGACCATAGTGCCCACATGGAGGAGCAGGCCATTCTTTGTACAGGATCACTTCCTGTACAGGTCTCTCCTCTCTGTGGTCTCGTTCCGCAACTGACTGGTGGAAGTTGCTGGATCCGCCACTCCCTGCTCGGCTCCTCCCTCTTCTGACAGAGTTGGAACCGCCCCCCAGGGGTTGCAATAATGGGCGGGTCCCACAGGGGAATATCATGCCCCTTAATTAAGGCCACACCTCTCTCAGTCCTGGTGGGCGCAGTCTGCGTTTTCGCGCCAATTTCCTCCCCAGAGCTGTGGAGTCCTTTCCCGCGGCTAAGTTCCCCCTCCCCTCTCCTTGCAGCAGCTTTTTGCACAAGGTACCTTTGCTTGCAAATCACCTCCCCGGCCGGAACTACTTTTGTAGTGGCGCCTTCGGATATCAGTTCCTGGGCCCAGTGGTGCATCCCCACAGGCCATAATTGAATCACTCCCCCTGGGTGATCAGGGAGGGTCCCATAACTCAACGGTTGACTCAGCACGGGGGCTGAATAAGTCACTGCCATCCCGGCGCAGCCATAGCTTTCGCGCCAGCCCCCCATCAGGCGGGGCTCGCTGTTCGCGCCATTCCCGGCCAGCTCCTGTGCAAGTCCTGCAGCAAGCCATTTTTTCTGCGCCTGGCCCATGCGGTTTCCCTAGCAAGCGGGAACCGCCATTTTGATTGGTTTTGTGGCGCCCAAAAAGTCCATTACCGTTCGCTCTCCTCCGGGTTCTCCCCCAATTATAACAATTCTTCACACTCTTCAAGGGTGGCCCCCTCGCTGTCCAGGCAGGATAAAACAAGGGGCAGCCACGCCCTTTGCTCCGCTCCAGAGCAACTCTTTAAGGCAGCAAAATTCAGCGACAGTCTGCCTTCAGTGGGGTTGCACGCCACTGGTGCCCCCCCATCAGCCTCTTTCCGCCATTTTACGTTCTCCGCGCCACGCGGATCCCCACTCTCTCATAACTGTGTCGTACATGAGGTCCCTAGCGGGGCAGCCACCACAACCGGTACAATAAAGATTAGTTCAGATGGCACCACCACATGTGTACTTTATCTAGGTGTGACCCAGTGTTGCACTACCTCAGGCTAGGCTCACTCTCATCTCAGTGTCTGCTGTGACTCCTTCCTCCCAGTCTGTGCTCCCTACGGTGGAGTGTCTGGAATGGCTAGGTACTCTGGCTGGCTCTGCCATGCAGTACTTGGGGCGTCTACCTATCTTGGTCACCTAGCGCAGACCCTCTCCAGGACTCCTGACCAGTGTTAACAGGCTTTCCCTTCTGGCATCCTACCAACTAGGCACTGCCTCAAGGTGACTCGGTCAGCTTATAGCCCCGCTCCAGACCCCTCACTCCTTTCAGGCCCCTAGGTTGTCCCTGCGAACTGACAATATCCCGTCAGCCCGCTGACTACCCCTAGGTCCGTCCTCACTCAGCACAAAGTGGCAGCAGACACTCTCCCCTGTTTCCAAGTTGACCTAGCTAAAACCCTGTCCTGTTGACGGATCTGCTCTCAGCAGCTCGCCCCAATGTAACGGTATTTCTGGCCCGGCCTGACCCACCCAATCTCACATTGGCCCCTGTGGTCTAACCGGACCCCATTACAACGTGTGGATGATGTCATATGGTGCACCTGCTGGCTACAGGACTCCTGAGTCTCCCGCATGATGGTGTGTGGGAGAAACCCGTCAGAAGGCAGCTGAGGTAGTGTGCTGAGTCTCACCTAGTTACAGTGCAGCGCCTCCACCTCACCAGGTCCCTGCGTCCGCGGGGATGATCCTGGCGAGGAACTCCTCCGTGGTGTCCTCTCTTGTACACTCATTCCAGATAGATACACGAGTTTTCTGGCTGAACTCTCTTTATTGACACGGCAGGGCAACTGCCCTCCACAGGAGTATCTTCACCGCTCATCTCGCCATGCTCCCTTAGTTAGGTATGTACCCAGATCAGGGATTCACTATTCCCGGCAGGAATCACTGTCCTGTGCCAGGTCCCTGGACACAGCCTCCCATGGAGTTACTTAACATAACTGACACTCTGATATCACTTGATCGCCTTCCTCAGCTCTGACAAGAGCTGGAACTCCTTCCTCAGCAGAACAACAACCAACCTTGAGAACACAGTGCTGTGCCTTATGTAAGCTTCTGAGGCTGACACACTCTCTGACATCACTACCATGGAGTCAGAGCGTGACCAGTCCCAGCCATACACAGAGCACCCACCAGGTGTGAGGGGAACACCTCCAAATTACTGCTGGCATGCCCACACTTACCAGGCCTTACTGCCAACAGGAGAGATGACTGTAGGCATTTTACATGACCGCTACATATATATATACACACACATATTCATACAGGTATAGAAATTTCCTAGGTGCCCATGCTAACATTTGCTACCTGGCGCCTGTGTTTTGCCAAGGTGCTATTGTGGCCCGAAACATCACGCAATTGTTTTATTTTCTGTATTTTGAGGGCATGAATTAAAAAACTGTTTTAACACTCCGGAGTGCTGTTGACAGCCCCAATTCTGTTGGTGGGTGAGTGTGTGTTTGAGTGTGTGTGTGTGTTTATGTATGTATGTATATATATGTAGCATAGCCTCCCGACCGCTACCTATTTTCCTGGGCCCTACCAGTGTAAGTCCTGTTAGGTGCAGGCAGTGGATGGGTTAATTCCTTCAGAAAGGCTTTGTGTGCATTTGCAGCTTTAGATACATTTGATGTATCCAAGGGCGGGCCTAGCAACAGCCAGAGAGTGTCAGCCTGTGGGGTGGATACTGATTGGGTCACATACTGGATGTGATGACCTGTCAGTATCCAGATCGGTCTTGTTAGGTGGCAGAGTAACAGTCACACCCAAGGGTATAAATACTGGCACTTTCCTAAAAGTAGGTGTGTCTCTTTCCTCCCCCTGTGGAGTGAGTACCAGATAACATGGGTCTCACTAGGAGGCCTCAGGAGGAGCACATCACCATGCAGAGGAAAGCTATGCAATGCTGTAAGATCAGAACCCACAATAAACACCATTGTACCATCATCAGTGTGATTCACTGTCTAAGGACCAAGAAAGGTGTCAGTATGGACTCTCCTTCCATCCAAAGGATCCATGCTGACTGCAGGCGCTGCAACCACGAATAACGTACTCTGTAAACCCTGTCCTGTTCTCCCAACAACAACGCGAGCACTCAGCCCTCTTGTTGCCACACAGGTTTGCACCACCGCAAATATGGAGTAGCAGAAGAAGCAGACCCAATCTCACTTGGGGGGGTGGGTGTGTATATATATATATATATGTGTGTATGTGTGTGTGTATATATATATATATATATATATAGCTCAACCCCCTTATAACGCTGTGCTTGGGGTCCAAAGAATCACATCGCGTTATCAGCTGATCGCGTTAAAAATAATGTACAATTGTATACATTGTACAATAAAGTATTAAGGCACCAATAGTCGTGTCGTAAAGTATTCATAAATACGACAATTGGGAGTCGCGCTTGCATCGCGTTATAAGCGGATTTGCGTTGTAACGGATCGCATTATAACGGGGTTGAGCTGTATATATATATATATATATATATATATATATATATATGTGTGTGTGTGTATGTATATATATATATATATATACACAGGGCTTTTTTGTGATGGAATGTACGGGCTGCCACTGCACACAGCAAATCCCTTCCCGCCCCTGCCTGTTTCTCCGCCCTCCCGCATGGCTGCGCACTGCAGAGCAGCTCCAAACAGATAAGAGCAGTCCTATCCCCCCCTTCCCCATGTATCATTCCTAGAGGGGGGAAGTATGTGTGTCTCTGTGTTTTCTCTGGGAACACCCCTTTTCCCCTAACCTCCCCAACCCCCCCTTATTTCTGCTCCTCCTCTGCAAAAAGCTCTCAATGTCTAAGTATATGTATCAGGGTAGTCCTCTGCACCTCTGGGGGGAGCTGATGCAGCTCTTCGGACTCCTATGCAGAGGTGTGACAACCATGTTGGTACTTCCAAAAGGTCTGGAGAGAGGATATCCCCTTCTGAAAAAGGATATCCTCTGGAGTCCAGCAAGGGTAAGAGGAGAACTGCCTGTGACCGTGGAGGAGAAAGTTGTGTCCGGGGAGCCAGTCAGGCTGCCTTTGACTAGGCCAGACAAAACCTTGTAGGCCCGAGTTAGGCCCTGGGCCACCCTAGCTGAGTTTGTAGGGACGGCCATACCTCAGAGATTGGCCCGTTAGTCTGCTTGTCAACGCAGCGATGGAGCTGGATGAACTGCAGCGGAGAATTCCCCAGACTTGGAGGTACTACCACGCGGCTGCCGGAAGTAAGGAGAGAAGGGATATTGTTGGGAGGCCCTGCAATGTGGGGTCACTGATGCGGCTCCTATTTATCTAAGAAAGATTCCCTGGTTATACCATTGTAACCAGGAAGGTACCCACGTGCACCACTAATACACAAGGGAGGGTAGCGCTGCCCTCACACATACATGTGGGGTTTGCCTTGGCGGACATCTGTGGTTCTACGATGCCCAAGGGATAGGGTGCAACCAGGATCCTTAGGGGTGTAATTGTTCCCTGGGATAGGAGGAAAGGATTGTGTAATATTGTGTATTAAAATTAATTTTAATTTATGTGATCCGACCAATATCTTATACATCCAGATATTGGTGCTCTATAACATTATACCCATTATCAACCAGTTTCCTTATATCTAGTTCTGGATATACTGGTTTACTGCACAAAGTGATACCTTAGCTGGGATGCTTATTGTTAGCCTACCAGCTTCAATTTGGGTTTTCTAGGAGTACCCCCATCCAAGGATATTTCTCCTTTCCCCCATTCCCCTAAGTGTTATGCTACTGCTGATAAACATTGTTGTGTGTGTATTCTGTTTCAGGTTATCAATGAAGGATGGTACACCCAATTTTGGCTCAGAGTGGGGACCATTGGATTCCAACAGAGGGAGAATGTAGACATGCCAGTCTTCCCTCCCTGACATGCAAGTCCTTGGACGAGCAGGCAGTGTCAGGATCAATTATGGGTTTTCCCCACACAGCTCCTTTGAGTGACGGGGAGGAGGTGGGACTAGGTGCAATCCTAGGTTCAGACCTGGTTCTTCCTCCTACTGTACTTAAGGAGTTGCACCACCCAAATGTAGTAGTGTCTCTACCGTTGAGAGAGACAGGTGTCACACAGGGTTGCCTGAATCTGGCCTTTCCTGTTACTCTTCCCCTTGTGGGAGAGTGAGTGACAACCTTTCCCCTGTCCCTGCTAGAGGGTCAGGGAAAAGCAAGGACTGCTGTGGGGGCCGTTGACCCATAGTGTAGGTTCAGGGACCATCCAGGCGTTGGTGACCTACAGTGAACTGCATTGGGCAGAGGCCCATTTGTTACTGTGTGAGCAGAAGGACAATACATCCGTTCCAGTTGAATATACATCTGGCCTAGAGTGTGATTTTTCTGGGAGGGGAGAGGTAACCGTTTTTACCATAGGAGATCGCCTCCATACATCTGGAGCCTGCGGCAGATGGAGGAGCTTGTACCCAGAGATATGCAACTATAATGTGCCCCAGAAACCAGTCCTGTTCTCCCCAACAACAGTGGTGGAGGCTCAGATCTTCTGTGAACCAGCAGGTATGCACCAACCTACACCGTGCCATGGCAACATCTCCCAAGGGGTGGGAGAAACAGCGTTACATATATAAAAAAAAATGTTTATTATCTTCCAATAAAAATCTTCCACTGAATTTTGCTTGGTTTAAAAAGACAGAAATATGGTACTAATTGTCAGTATAATTCTAATTCACTCAATGTGGAATACAGCAGTTATTTTAATGGCTCCAAATTAAAAGTAAACTCGAAAGAAAGGGAACATTTGCAATTTCAACAATATTTTACATTTTTTATCTTAAATATTACTTTATTAATTAAATTGACTGAAGAATCCCTTAGTGAAGCAAATGATCAGGATGAAATAGGGACGCAAAATGTGCTGTGTACAAATAAATATTGTACTGACCAAATTGGATTGACCAAGTGGGATGATCCTTACAACCACACACTTTCCCCCAACATCAATCCAACATTATTCCAGCCACATATCCCCCCCAAGACTATTATGTTAGTTAGATCTACAAATTGCATTCTAAATCAATGATTTAACTAGATAATAATGACAGGAAGATATTTGTTTAATCTTAGTTTAATTATTTGGCTATGGTCCATATTTACTAAAGGCTGCTATTCTATAAGACACATTTCCTTTACCTGAAGGTAACTTATAGAATAGCACTGCTTAGTAAAATAACCTTATTTGTCTGGTTCTCTATGGAAAGATTTTTTTCTTTGCTGTTTATGAAGATAATTTACCTTACATGAAGATATACATCTGGGCTTCAAGTACTGTATGTCTTCAGATATGACATACTCTACTTGGGCCATGCTTGCATGATAAGTTGTGGTATGCTGGGATATTTAATTGAAATTCAACAAAAACCTGTCCTAATCACTTTTGAGACTGAGAGGCTTCCATCTGTAATCCGCATTAGCTATTAAACATTTCAAATGAAAAACTGTGTATACGAATTGGGCAATAGAACTACTCGATTTAGTATCTAGGGAGAAGGAGTGGCAGTGAGTAACGACACTGACTGGCACTGAGTTTGAAGCAGGGGAGCCTGGTTTAATTCCCGGTGTCGGCTCCTTGTGACCTTGGGCAAGTCACTTTATCTCCCTGTGCCTCAGGCACCAAAACATATAGATTGTAAGCTCCACAGGGCAGAGACCTGTGCCTGCAAAATGTCTCTGTAAAGCACTACGTAAAAACTAGCAGCGCTATACAAGAACATGCTATTATTATTATCTGATCAGTCCCCTTTTAAAATAGTTAATACTTACAATTATAATTGATAACACTGCTTACTATACATTCATTTAGTTCTGCAATGGTAAATGTGATGCTTCTTGAAAGTGGCTTTAATTCCTATTTATGACTGTATTATTTCCTATAGTTACAATGGCCATAATTTTACAAAGTCCTTCTGTTTACTAGTCTCGTAGCCTTAGCCTTCCAAAATGTGGTTCAAACGGCCAACTTCTTAATAAGCACAGAGTCACAGTTTCATATAACCAATGCCTGTACCACATGTAATGTTGAACATTGGGGTGTGCTGTTGTTTTAAAGCCATTTAGAGCCATTGTTTTGCGTTTTAGTGCCCATTCAGTAATAAGAGGTTTAATCACAATCTTATTCACAAAACCTTTCAACAAATACATTATTTATATGGAATATATCTTTTTGTACATAACCACATTAGGCATTCCTAAAACATGTCTGATGACTGAGAAAAGCAGTAGGCTAAAATGTTTTGACAGTTTACATATCATATTAGCTTACTATGCAGAAGGATGTCTCTGACTGTCAATGTGAATGGGAAGTTTAGCAGTATTGTACAATAAAATCAAAACAGTGTTTACATAATAGTACATGAAAGACATTTTCAGCAGACACCGCTGTCACAATACCCAGATCATAATTTACTTTGTGCAAGGGCTTTTAAATACAAAGTAAACTCAGCATTTGCCACAATTATTTGATGTCGTTAAAAGCTTCAAGCGAAACTTTAAAAATCAGTGTTTTATCAATGATCTGTTATTTAATATTTTATTACTTTGCTCTAGGCAAAATAACTTCAGTTATAAGAAGAAGACCAATATTATGAACACAGTCACGATTTCTGCTCATGCCTGGCAAGGATTTCTTGATAAAACATATCTCCCTCCAAATATTAAAACATGAAAGTGGATATCTTCTTGCCGCACTGTTCTAATAAAGGCTGACATCAGGCATTATAGTGTAATAAAGAGATTTATTTGCAGGTTGCAAACGCACAACGTTTTGGGGATCTCCCTTCCTCAGGTGAAATATTACAATATAATGGCTGGTGTCAGACTTTATGAGAACAGTGGGGCAAGGAGATATCCCATTTCAAGTTTCACTTGGTGGCAGAAGTGGGATCCCGGCCAGTCTTCAACTGCCTGCACCTTACAAAGAAAAAGGACACCCACTACAATTATTTAAAAGGAGTGCGGTAAGATCCCAAACCTTTATTTCAAATATTAAAACAGATTTTAACCTCTAGTGTCCTGAGTTTACAGGCCTGGCAAAGAAAGAGTTAGCAAGTTTACAAACCTTGGTGCTACCAAGAGAGGAAGGTTATGCATAGTCATACCTGGAACTGAAGAAATACAACAGGGATCAAGGGTGGTGAGGACTTACTGTACCATATTTCCCAGCTTACTTCTATTAAGTGGTCTCTTTTGCTTTGATATATATTATCATTAATATTTGAAGGGATTAACACAGCGTGGGTCCCTGATTGTGAATGGGACATTTCAGGGGGGGGGGAGGAGGATACAGTAATATTTATAAGGTTCCCCAAGTGATATGAGTTTATTAAACAGTGCTTTAATGTTTTATACTGTATGTATTAATGTCTATACAGTCAGCCCTGGCATCTACATAGGCGCCAGGATATCTGCATAGATATCGGAGTTCAAAGGAGAGAAGGGATGTCCAGAGGTGAGAAAAATGTTTGGTCAGTGGGGAAGGGTGAAGTACCAGGTCTGGAGAAAAAAGGGCACCCAGCTGGGGCACCTTTTGGACTGCCAGACCTGATAGAGCCTGCTCAGCGGGTGGCAATGGGTTGGCTGGGGGAAGATGCTGCTGGTAGACGCGTTTCCCATTGGCCGATTCATATTTCCTGCCCACCCGGCTTTTCGAGCTGGCTTGACACGCCCCCTCCTCTAATGTCAGCAGCCAGACGATCCCCCATTCTGATTGGCTGACTGAGTCAGATCCGTTCTCTGATTGGTCGCCAGTCTGTCTTCCGTAAGAAAGATAGCTCTGCAGGGTCTATCTAACGAGACTGCCCGATCAGAGAACCAGACCATCTAGTGGCTTGAGTCGGTGAGGCAAAGATGGGCTTTTCAAAGTTGCTCTGTTGCGAATAGAAGAGCAACCGGCTTCATTTTTGGAACTAGGAAAGCCTGCCTATATGAGGCCAAGTCGCACGCTATGTCCAAGTTCTGAAAATAGAACGTTACGGTCGCAGTTGGGTATTCTCCCCGAGAAGAGTACCAGGAAGCTCGGGACTAGGTCCACGGTCAGGGTAAGCCTTCTGAAGCTATTTGTGTGTAGTTTTCAACCCCAGACCCCCAATAAGTATGTATTTCTTCTGTATTTTTGTGTATTCATTGTGTGTCCGCAGGTTTCACCTGAATAAACCTTATTTTATTCCACTGTTTTATCTAGTGAATGATCCCAGAAGTATAAAGGTGTTAAAAGTACTGGTCTCCCGTGACACTATAAAATGACCGTCAAAAGTTATTCAAATTATTACGTATATTGGGTACTCGGTGAACCTCCAATGGGCGGTTCAGTAAAAAGCATGTGGGAAGAGCATGTGGGCAAACTGCGGATCAATTTGTCATAGAGGTATAGGACTATGAACAAGCACAATGCACCGAGAGTAGAGTTATATAACAAGGACTGAGCTGTAGTAACACGTGACATAGAGACAGGCTGTCAGTACTGTCACTGTGTACAGTACCTCTGTGTGTACTAACTGCTTTAATCATAAATGTTTATCATTAGATATGCCTGGTAATTGCTCATTGACTCCCAAAATTCAGCCACCACTAATTCTCACTCACTCAAATCATGTTATTTTGTATGATTATATGACAAAGATACATTTCTACAAATGTATTTGCATTGTAAAGAAAGACAGTTGCAGAGCTTAAGGGCTCTAAGCAGCCATTCACTGTCTTGTGAAATTTTATGATTATAATATTATTCCTCATGCTAAAACAGTTAAACAGAGTAAGACTCCTACAATCAGCGAACAGGAGTGCTCTAATAATAGACCATTGTAATTGAGCTCCATTGGGATTCTGAATCTGTGAATAATTATTACTATTCTACAGAAAATGTGATTAAAGGTACATTTTTTCAGATTGTCTTTCATCTTTCTTTTCATACCGTTTTTTTCCCTTGTGAAATCATCCAGTACTATTTTTTTTACTACTACTGAAGTATACATATAAAATGCTGTATGACTGCCCCAATCACCAAAACATTTGGAATTACTTCTATATGTATTGTATATCAGTATGTATTAGTAATACATATATGTTTTGTATATTAGATTCATTTATTTGTACTTACAGTATAGTGGCCACATTTGGCTAATAAGGCTATTTGCATTACTCTACAGGAGGGGGGCTGATTTTTGTTGAGGGGGTTGAAGTTTGGGGAGTGGGTTTTGGGGGTACTTGCCTCAGGGAGCGTGGCTATGCCCCTCCCCCCAGGGGTGGTGGGATGCAGACCCTTGCCCCCCATGATTTAAATGTGGATATAGATAAAGGTGCATTTATAAACTAATTTATAGTATCTATTGTCTTCCCTTTCGAGTCTTTTTTAGTTTTTTATTTGTATTTATTTTTACACATATTATGTATGTGTTTATTTAATTAATTGGTATCTATTTTTATATATTTATCATATATGCAGTATGGTAATGTTGTGTTTCTTCTCTTCCTCCAGTTTTTCTTATTCCATTTTTTCCATATATTTAGATATGTTAGAGTTAATAAAAAATTATTTGTATTGTAGTTTATTAGACATTTGTTGTACTTTTACTGTTTTTTTTGGCCTCGCGCTATGTTTGAGCGACGAGGGGGTTAAAATTTACACATCACAATTGTATCACCTTACTTGATGGGCCTATATATAGTAATCAGTTAGACCCATGTGACATAACTCCTGACGAAGCACCAGCGAAACGCATAGAGTTAGCGTTGCTGGAGAACCGGAGGGCTGAAGGACTGGCAAATCGGAGTTCATCCCAGAGGCAGACTGTGCTTCCGCCCTTACCTGTGACGCTGTCACGGAAGTGACGTATGCGGAAATCAGAGTGTGAGACACGAGTGAGAAGCTGTGTACCGACGGGGTCCTCCTATGTTTGGCGGTTCTCTCCAACGCCTGTTTATTTTATTGGAAATGTGAGTTTAATTGCTCTTGAGACATTTTATTGAATATATTTGGTCAAATAGTATGCACTATTGTGGCTTTTTTCTTTTTCATGTTGACCTCACATACCAACTGAGGGGTATCCTGAGACCTATTGTATTTATTCATCACAAGGGCTCCAGTCAGAGAGAGAAGAATCTCTGACATACTTACCATTACAAGAAGTTTTGTGAGTGAAACTACTTAAAGCTAACAGAGTGATAAATAACCATTATCAACCTCCTTCACTTTATTTGCTTTCATTTTTATTCACATATACCACCGAGCACACCTGCGCTCCTCCTCCCCCAGAAGAAAAAGAAACTGTACATCTTGGGACTCAGAACAGTCCTATTTGAGGAAGTTGAGCAGCTAATTACACTTTGTATATTTAATACTTATTCTACCACTGGTTGGTGAAGGGTATTTCTTAATTAGTTAAGTGTATTCACATTGTGTTGTTTTATTTTATTCCTTTAACACTGTTTTCACATTCACTTTTAGAAGTGCCCAGTCCATTCCCCTTTCCCCTTTTATTTTCACATCTGCTACAGTGCAGGCAGTGTTAGGCCCAATCTGGGTTTTCCCCAGCAGTGAGCAGCTCCCTTGAGTGACAGGGGGTCGGGACAAGGCCTGTGCTCTGCCCAATCCTGGGCTCAGACCTTGGACCCCCCCAACCCTAGGGTACTTAAGGGGCTGCACTTCCTAAATTTAGTCGGTTGTCTCTCCCCTGAGAGAGATTGTCCCACGGAAGTGTGCGCAGGACTCTGGCCACCTTCCATTACCTCCTTTAGGGGAGTGGGAGTGAGGACCATACCTCCTGCTCCACCAGGGAGTAGGGGAAGAGTCAGTACTGACTGGGGGTTTAAGTCCAGGGACCATCTGAAGGCTGGAGGCCAAGTGTATGCAGCGTACGCTGATTATATGCTGTGAGTTGAAGAATAATTTGTTCCAGTTTATAAAATACACTCCTGCCTCTGAGTGCAATCTATCAGGGGGAGTATCACAGAGTTCTCCTGCGGGGATTGACTCCAGCATCCCTGGAGCCTGCAAGAGATGGAGGCGCTGAGCCAAGAGTGAAAAAGAACCAGCTATCACCCCAAGAAGCTGTCCTGTCTTCCCCAATAACAACGGTGGAACCGCAGAGCTTCTGTGAGCCAAAAAGTACTCAGCACTACACACCTGCTAAGAGGAATTTCCCGAAGGAGAGAGGGAGAGAGAGAGAGAGAGGGAGAGAGAGAGAGAGAGAGAGAGAGAGAGAGGGAGAGGGAGGGAGAGAGAGAGAGAGAGAGAGAGTGTCTCTGCAGAAATTGTTCAGGCAGCACCAGTATAATAATTAAAAAAAAAAAAAAACTTTCTGTGATCAGTAAGTCTCTGTGAATTAAATTATTGCTACAAGTGACACATACTGTAACCTCCTTAATGGAATTAGCTTGTATCGACTTGTTACCCTACCTTTTCAAAGCTGAGTGCTCACTGGTGCAGCCACCCTGTCCCTCATGATCTCCCTCACCCACCATTGTCCCACTGAATTCTCCACTCTCTTTATAGTTCTATTTATGTTCCTCTCTCTCATTATCCCCATACTTGACTATGTCCTATTTTGTTGAATCCCCTATATTTATTTCATCTGCGTCAACATTTATATACACATACATGCACACAGATGCATACAGTACATACTGTACATACAAACACATACATCCAAATACATATGTATTATTTAGCATTGTTCCTCTATTCTAGATAACTCAACATATCCCAGTCTAACTCAGAATACCACAGAGTTTCCATAAGACTTAATGGCAATCGATGCAGAATATCACAATGTATCCCAACATATCACAAAAAAGGGAACAATGCAGCCGACTACATATGTACACACATATATACAGGTACATACACACATATTCTATGTACAGCACTAAATACATTATTATTATTATTATTATTATTATTATTATTATTATTATTATATTGTAATAATTATGTGGAGGTTACTGGAAGATGTTGTCAGCTGCAACATTTGACAACAATTGTTTTTTGGCCTTCATTCTCTAAGGGGTTTATTCAATAAACAGGTGCAGCTAGTAAACGCTTTTTGACTTTAACTGAATAGCCCCCTAAGACCCTTATTCAATTGGCCATGCAGGATAAGATTTATTTATTTGAATTCTTCTCCAGCTGTCCAGCTGCATCACAGGATATTTAATGTGAGTACTGTATATATTGAAGAATCTTTAGAAACATTTTGTCAGAACTGAATCCTATGGCAGAATAAGCATTTTTAAGTTGGAACAAATAATCAAGAACTGCTTTAAAGCAATATATATATATATATATATATATATATATATATATAAGAACTTTATGGAGTAATTAATTCCCTGGCAATGAATTTACAATGTACTTATGTGAGGATTTTCAGCATTTTTTTTATGAAGTGAATTAAGGGTAAGCAGCTTAATGTCTGCAGTTCTGGCTTCCGCACTACAAGGAGCCAACCACAACTCAGCATTAAAAGATCACTAGTTTTGTCAGTGTGGATTTATTAAGTAAAGAAGATCTATAGAGATTGCAGACAATACTGGCTTTCATACAGATGAAATTACACAGATTAAATCTAACCTTATACTTAGATGTATTTTACATTTTAGACATTACATTCATTAACAAATGCTGGATAAGATTTATTTATTTCAATTCTTCTCCAGCACTACATTAAATTAATATTATGATTTTAAATCTGAATAACTACCATGCCAATTATATAGTTGAGTAACTCACATGATTCTAGAACTAAAACAGAACGTGGAGCTCCTTGTAGTGATTTTCATGTGTTAGTAATTTGCTTTTTATTATAATAATAGAGTAGATTTTAAAATGTGGCTTTATGGAACATAAGCTTTTAACACTTATTTCGTACAGGTCCCTTTCTGTCACTGAACACAGCTCCAGTTACAGCTATGTACCTTGTATCATTGTGCCACTATAGTAATGTACACAGCTCCAGAATGTACCATGTCTCATTGTATCAATGTACATACAGTAGCTGTAGCTTTGCCCTATATGTAACAGTCTGCTTTATGGTGAGTGGCAAACTCTTTGTGCACCATTTTCTTTCATTTTATGTGTTTCAAAACATCTGCCCCGTCTGAAGTGGGGCAAATCTCTGCAACAACATGCCAGATACATCTGTAAACAAATAAAGGTACAAGTCTATTATTATCCTCAATGTTAATACTTTTTTCCCTTGTGGCCCATGATTCACAAAAATAAGTGATACTGACTCCCCACATGTAAGACTTATTATTGTTCATTCCACTACGTTTCTAATAAGTATCCCTGACAATACTGTATGTCTTAGAAAAGCACATTCAAGGGCATACTCAATATGGAAGTTGTCTATAATATGATACCACAACAATGGTCTTTTACGTTAATGCAAAACAGTTTGAGGGACTTCCCTAAATCATTTCCCACAGCAATGTGCTAGTATTTTGCAAACAAAATACAGTATGGTACATCATTTTTCATTGTGATTTTTATAATGCTTGAAAGATATCTGAAGTGCATAGTTGTGTCTAATGTGTCCCAATGCATCAATTTAACTGCATAACACATTCAAAGGCTGCTAAACAATAGAGATAGTGGCAACAAACAAAAACAACAAATGTTTTAGTGGCATGTCCTACCTTTGGGGTGCATGCCTTCCATTCTCTGCCACTATTTGGCAAGTGGACGGGGAGGAAAATGGGTTAAGTGTAGCTGAGCAAGCAGGGAGGAAAAGGCAAGGTACCAGTTGCCCCCGCCCACCCCGTCATTACACTAAACACACATATATGGATACTGATACCAGAGAGGATTGCTTGTATAGTTTTATCAACTCATAAACTGTATATGATGTATATAGCAGCGGGTATATTTCTGTTAAAATTGTAATGAGCTGCCACTTTGATTAGATCACATTAATATGCAAGGAGTAGGGACAATGGAACAATTAAATAGGCAAGGGCAGGATATTGCCTGGATAAATCTTCTTTGACAAACGAAGCCTGTTTACCCCACACCCTGTTGTAAATAAGTATCTGTTGTTCCTCTCCCAGAACCTCAAACACCACCTGTGTTTTGTAATTAAAAGTAGACCCCAGGGATGAATAGATGCACAGTGAATCCTGACCTGTCAACCAAAATATTACAGTATAAGACACAATAGGAATTCTAAACCATCCAATCAAATTAGGACACACACTTTAGTTAGCTTGAGTATATTTTCACAACCAATCAGAAGCCTCCTACATGTTGTGAAATGGGCAGAAAGACACATATTAGTAGAGCAAAGCCAGTCAGAGGAGAGAGGAAAAAGGAGAAACTTAAGAAGGGGACAGGCAGACCTGGAGGAATTCCAATATACTGTACATCACTTCAGGTAATTATGATCATGAATTTTGTGCACTTGTACTGTAAATATTTATGTAAATATCTGTGTTTTTATATCAATGCATTGCTTAGTTAGGATTAATTGTAGCGTTTTGTTTGGCCTGTAATGAGTACAAACCTTATAAGAAAGTATAGAATAGTATAACCATGTATTCTTATATTTTGTTTGCTGTTTTTAATACATTTCTGTTTATTTGATTGAAGCCATCTCTTTCGTGCCTGAATCCTCATAAACCAGGATATACATGTTTTTTATAATGTAAATGTGTATTCCGTATTAGGTATACATATTTATACATCTATTTCCTTGAGTAATAGTTTTGCTAGTATTATTTTGTTAATTCTTATAAGTCAGAGATATTTATATATCTGAATTGATGATAAATGCATCTATATTTCAATTTCTGGATAAGGTTAAACATTATCAGTAACATTTGGCAACAGCGAAGGGACACAAAATGGATGGTATTCTTTTAACTAAACATTTATAAGATAAGTTCAGGCTGAGTCAGCCACTTACCAGCAACATTATTGGCAACAATACACACACAGACATGCATATATTGTATAAGCATACACATGCTTGAGCAAACACACAGACATACATACATAGCCATATACACACATAGATACATGGACAATACACACATAGGAATATACGCACAGGCTTGCATACACACACACAACTCTCACACGGGTCACTTTGCGGAGACCGTCCTTTTCAGTAGGTATTGATGATGACACCCTCCTTATCCCTCTGTTTCCTCTCACAAACAGCTATCGGTTCTCCTGGGAGAGAGTTGGAAGGAGACTGCCAGCACTGCATGCTGGGAAGAAGTGTCCCAGGCCAAACAAAGGAAGTTCTGCATCAGTGTGGGATGTGGGCCACCATGCATCCCGACCTCCTCAAGTCTTTGCCTAGCGCACCTATTGTTTAATCTAGCCCTGCTGATATATACATGATGACACCCATTATACGTGATATGCGATGGCGACAGGCCCTAAATAAAGCCTGCACCCTCGCATCTCAACAGTGATGAGAAGACGTGTGAGGACGGGCGTCTGATAAGAAGGAAGGTATGGAAAAAGTTAACAAGAAACGAAGACACAGACTTTGAAGAATATTCTGAAATTAACTGACGATGAGGGCTTTAATCAAGACTAAGGCCCAGAATTAGGTCTTTGATGATGCTGCGGTTTTTACTTTTTCCATTCCGGTTCTATTATTGCTGTAATTTTATTTTGGTGATCCTTTAAAAAAAAAAAAGGCATTGCCTCTTGTGGATTAGTTGATAGGATTAATGAACAAAAAATGAAAGCATTTACCCCATCAGTGCCAATGAGCCTACCTAGGTCCTCATAATAGTGCATATGTAGCCTCACTGGCACTGAAGGTGGTTAAATGATTATTTACATTGATATGTTTATTTATGTAGATATGTTTATTTATAGGTGTCTTTTGAAAAAAAAATTGGTAGCCTCATTTCTTACATCCCTATTCACCGCATTTGGTTAGGTTTGGTGTGATGGAACAAAGCTGTAATGTAAGGAGTGGGTGGGATATCCTACCTGTGAGAAGGGCAATGTCTTACTATCCATCTTGGCAAGCATGGGGTATGTAGTTACTGTGAGGACCATTAAACCCTTGGTTACCATTGTGGTCAGGAAGACACGCCTTTATGACCAGTGAGCTTACTAAGCAGGTAAGGAAATGTACTGTATGTGTGTATCTTTCTTTATTTCCAACTAGTACAGACTGGTATTGGGTCTGGTTTGGTGATCGAGAGGGCTGCACATCAGGGCTCATCACAGTCTATTGAATAGCATGTGAATAAGTAATTTTCTGAAATTGTCTCATTTGCATTCAGCCAAAGATACATTCAAAATATCTCTCTGTATTGCTTCAGCTCTTTGGACTTTATTGAATAGGGCCCATAGTATTCTGTACACACATGCATAAAAAGATAGATTACATTTTTATATTCCTGCCATAGCCAAAAATCAAAACCGGGACAAAAACCAACAGACTTTCGGCAACCTCCCCAAATATGTTATAGGCAAAGCCAAATCCAGAACACTAGGGATAGTGAGCATCTCTTCTAAACAGATCCATATAGATTGCAACTAGATAATACCAGACTTGATCTGGATTATCACAACATCATATAAATGAGAGGTGAGCCCCCACTACATGGGTCCAAAAGAAAACAGAATGTCAAATAATATCAGAGGAGGGCATTTTGAATGTCAAAGTAGAAGGGGGATTTGTAAGGGCATCTATTTGGATGTGACATTTGATCTTTATGGGGAAGGATTTTGAGCACCCCAATAAAGGGAGATATGAGACCTTCTCAGTGTCGGGTCCAGGTACTCTGAACATCTTGGAAGGGACGGTTAAGTGTTGTGCAGACTTGTCCTATACGAAGAGGTATTCATAATGCATTGTTTTGTTCTTACGTTTTTAATATTGGTTAAAGCACTTAACTGAAATGTTAGTGAGCGCCAGTTATATATCATTATGCTTCAACCCCAATACATGCACAGTAGAATTCAATGGCACGCATTGCGATAGTAGAAAATCTAAAAAAAAAAAAAAAAACATACGCTAGGAGCTATGTGATAATTAGTTAGGATTTATTTATTTATGCAGGTTAGCAGACTGTGGATTACTGTGTACATCTGGTCATTTGCAGTTGCTGATTTAAGTGGCGGGTATGTACTAAAATGCCTCTCCAGCTATTTTTGTTTGGGTTGTGTTAAACAGTTCACAGGGGAATGCTCTCTTTGTCTGCCTAAGAAGAACCAGAGAAGAGCAACTACAAGCAGTGATAGAAGCCATTAAAGCTCTTGCTAGACAGATATCAGACTGCCCATGTGAATTAACATTTTGAGACTTGGGGCTTTATTGTATAAACAGAAAGCCCCATTGACTTCCCTGGGACTCATTGTGCAGAAGCACTAAATTGGCACTATCACACTTTATAGAATAAGGCCATTAATGTGCCAGGCAGACTAATTAACATAAGAGAATGGTGGTTTGATAATGCAGGATGCTTATCACTGAAGATGCTTGAGCAGCAAAACATAATTGATGTTACAGTGCATGTGATGCATTTACTGTACTTGAAGAACATCAATGTGAAATATAGGACTTCTGGCCTTCATAAAAGCCATGTGTTCAGGCCCTTTTGGTACTAACGAGGTTAAGTCAATCAGAGGCATCAAGCTACACCCTTGACATCAGCTAAAGCGCCACATTGTCCCTTTAGTAACAACATTAAAGGAGCAATCCAAAATGGTGAATGGTTTTTTTAAAGATTTATTTTAAAATATAGAATTGAAGCACATTGTCTCTGGAGCTGAACCCGTTAATTTCAGCTCCGGGGACCCACTACTTCCGGAGATACTTAGCTCTGAAGTAGGTGCCGGTAGCTGCTCTGGCTCAGCGTCCCATGGGACAATAGAAAGCCGCACCAATAACATCACGGATTCCTATTGTCCCGCAGGCCCGGAAATATCTGAACAGCAGGCATATTGTGAATGGAGAAAAAATACCAGGGCGCAAAAACAGTCTTCTCAAAAAATATATATAAAAGGGGGGAATAGTACTTGTGTAAATAAATAAGTACATATTGTGAACCCTGCTTGCCGAGGAGAGCAGCTAACGGCACCTAATTTGCAGGTAAGTATCTCTGGAAGCAGGGGGTTCCTGGAGCTGAAATTACCAGGGTTCAGCTCCCGAGACTCCCTGCTTCAACTACAATATATATTCTACAAAGCTTAACCTGAGTGCTGTCTGCTGATTCCCGTGCGAACGGTATCGTATGTATATATATATATATATATATATATATATATATATATATATATATATATAAAAAATCAAGGTCGAAACAGCTGTCTGTGGGCGGTTTTCTGGGTATGCACCTTAACCCTGGCTGTGCTCAAAGCTGTGACCATGCAGCAAGCTTAAGCCTATAGGGAACCATGTTAAAAATGGTTATTGAGGCAAAAAGTGACACTGTGTGCTCATTTGCATGTCATTTCCCAGAATCCCTTGCTGCAGTGGAAGTGCTGTATGCTGGGTGATAATGGGGAAAGGCGGGGTTGCAGACCTGCCTATGACATGCAGATGAGCATACAGTTATATTTGCATATATATATATATATATATATATATATATATACACACATATATAAATATATAGACATATATACATATATATTGTAAATGACCACATACAGTTTCATCAAACCTAATAATTCTCCCACAGAAAGTAATTTCCTGGACACTACCATCATCTTAAAAGCCCAGACAGGCCTGCTTACCAAAGTAATAGAACTCCAACCCCCCCCCCCAGACCCCCCCCCGGCACCCTAAACACTAATATCAGTTATATCAATGTCAAAAGATACCCATATCTGCAATTAAACTACAGACATAAACTAACATTTAAACAGGATTTCATAAGGCAAAGCTAAAACCCCAAGACAATAGACAATTAAACACACAGAGACACCAAAATATCCAGAAAAGAATTCCTGGGCCGGAAGAATAAAAGCAAAAGGAAAACCACGAGTCTAATAGTGACCTACAATCCCCAGCAGGAAGTAATGCGCGGGATTGCAAACATTATCACACACAACATATTATGGCCCATATTCACTAAGCTGTGCTCTGCCATAAAACACCTTGCAGCACCAGAAAAAGACACCTTCCCATTCAACTATCTTCTAGTGCAAGACGGTGTCTCATGACACAGCACTGCTTAGCACACATGGGCCCTTATTCTGTAAGGTGGGATAAGTGCAGATGATGTGCGATGTGCTTATCCCTCTTTACAGGATAGAGGCAATGGCCCTAAAGTATATGCACTTCTAGTACTATACATCCACCCTTTATTTAAAGCTTTTTATATTATTTTCCTTCCAGCATTTGTTGCTCATATTAATTTGTGGCCCACGCCACTTGTAGTACACAGCTTCAGATTTGTATACGTACAGTAGATATTCTACGGATTGCTTGTGCTTGTATGAATGGAAGCACGTGTTTTAGATTCTATTGCAACACGCCTTAAAAGGTTACTTCAGTAGTTGTTAAATTGCCCAATTCTCACCAGTCGACCATTACAAGGTTCAGTATCATCCATTACATTTGTTTTTATTATTTTATGAGAAACTGTATTTAAAGTGTATGTGCTAACTCAGTATTTTAAAAGCAGTTGAACTGTCCCAGAAGAATCAGAAAGCAGAAGGATTAAAAATAAGCTATAGCGGAGTTTTTAAAACAAAGATGGCTGCCTTCTGATGCTTGAGCTGATGCTTGACTACTGATGTCAGACTCACTGGCCTGTAGTTACCTGTTTCTTTCCTACTTCCACTTTTATGAAGTGGGACTACATTTGCTTTTCTCTAGACATCTAGAGTCATCATAGTGACTGGTAAAATAGTTCTGTTAATGGTGTTATCATCACATCCCTAAGAACTTTTAATGTGCTTGGACGTATCCCATCTGGCCCCTCTGACTTGTCCACTTTTAGTTTTGAACGTTCTAGTAGGTCTCTCTCCTCTGCAGGCGGACTTGTGTCCACCTCCATTTATATTTGTCTTTATATACCTATGTATCTAGACCAGTGATTTCCAACCTTTTTTGTTTGGAGGAACCCTTGAAGTATTTTGAAAAATCTCGGGGAACCCTTATCTGGCTGACACATATTAGGTTCAACAGGGGTCAGTCACAACATTTCACACCTCACGAGCCACCTCTATTTCCCACGCTTTACCCATGTTTTTCTCTCCCATCCATCTCACTAACTCTCCCCACTCCCGCCTCGCATGTATTTATCCCTTGCGTCTCACTCTTACTCCCTCTTTTCCTCACTCACTCTTTCCTGCCCCCTCTCTTCTCTCACTCGCCCCTAACTTCCGTCAATTACCCCACTCTCTCTCAATCCACCCTACAAAATACATACCAAAAACCCCACACCCAGGGGGGGGTGGGTCTGGGGTCCATAGGAGGAACCCCTGAGACTGCGTCAAGGAGCCCCAGGGAACCCTGGTTGGGAATCACTGATCTAGACCCTTGTCTCCCTCAACATGATTTGTACTCTTCAGCCTGGAGCCTTACTATTCCCCCTTTTAGTTTTCTGTCCTTTCACTTATTTACCTAAGAAAAAGTTTTGTCACCCTTCTTTACTCACTTGGCTATTCTCCCTGCTGATTGGGCCTTTGTATATCTGATTATTTGCCTAGCCTGGCATAGTTCTCCGTGCTCTGTCATTTTACATTTTACCTGCCTTTAAAACCATATTGGCTTTCTTTTCCTTGGGCTTTAACTAGCCTTCCTCACACATATTGATTTATTTAACGCCCTCCTCCCTAACAGCCTTTCTCTATCTCATCTGTTTCCATGCCAATACATTTAAAATACTGGTCGCAGGATCATCTCTCTCACTGACTTCTCTTCCTCAGCTAACCCTCATGGTAATTACTATCACTGGCTTCCAACATTCTTTAGCATATAATTCAGGATCATTGTCTTCATATTTAAAACACATCAATATCAGATCTCATCTACATATATTCCCCTCCATACGCTTTCTCCTGTGTATGTCTCTCTATTCAACAACTAAACAACAGCATAGTCAAAGTTAAACAAAACCTTTTGAAAGTAATAGGTTCATTTTTTTACGTAAATATCATGCTGTTAGTTGATTATGTTTTGCCCTACCTACTGTATATAGCTGGAACGTTATTATATGTATTTTTTTCAAATAATCTACTTTTATTATACCCTGCTTCTGGATCAGACTTGGCCCTGTCTATGAATATTTAAATGTACTTAAGTCCCTCCTTAAGCACTTTTTAAAGTAGAAATCTCCACCAAATGGACCATTCTTTTTGATTTCCTGAACCGGGGAGATGCTATTTAATCTGTTGAGAGGAACAGGCCACTGAGATGGCTACAGAATTTGTTTCTAAATAAGGACAGAAATTCATAGAATGGTTAAGGTTTGATACAGCTGAGAACTGGGTACCTTCTGTTGATAGACCCGTCCTGATTCTACAATCCTTGAAGCATCTTCACTGGATTTACTTAGGGATAACCCTTGATACTCATGAGTGCTTCCAAAATTAGCTGTGCCCCTGCACCTGGGAGCAGCCAACAACCACGTTTGTGTCATCCTGTTTTTAAGTATCCTGCTCTTTAACAGAGAGCTCCACTATTTACTATAAATATGCCTCCATTGTGTCACTGGATGATGTCAGCAGTCTAATACAGTAGTGTGCGTGCTTTATGACCTAGGGGGAAGAGTTTGATCCATAAAAGGCAATGATTAGTCATGCTCCTGGAGCCTTGTGAAGAACTGCTACCCCTTGTCTCTGAACCCATTGACAAAAATTACAAGGTGGAAACAGTTTGATTATATCGCTTTCCTTTTCATACATGGTCTTTCCAATCTCACGTTATGCTACTCTCCACTCTAATCTATAATGCTCTCCCAGAAGAACCTCTTTACATATTATAGTAATCATATTAGTTATAAATACAGAAATAATTATTATTTGGGGGGGGGAGATATAATTTAGCATTGACCTATTTTTGTTTGATTAATATGGCTATAAATATGACAGGTCAAAAACTGTATTTATTCCTAATAATATATATATATATATATATATATATATATATATATATATAAACAATAATAGATTAGGATACAAGAAGAAATCTAAAATGAATAGCAATCCTATCCACACAAATCTACATTTTGTGTTCGTAATAAATGACCGTGAAATTAGTGTTTATTCTAAAATACACAAGACAAAATTAGCATGATTGAGCAGGAACCAAATCCTACTTCCATAAATGCTTTGCAGCATATCAAACACTGGATGGTTAAGACTCACCACTCTACAAATAATCACAGTTACTGAGGACTTCTGCTTATAGAAATGTGCATTGCCTTGGAAAAAAATGAGTCAGGCGACAGCCTTTCTTTATTGATTTAAACGCGGCCCATCATATTTCTATCACACCAAATGAAAGGTGAATGCTGTTATCAAAGGCTTCCATGTGTTGAAAAGTAGATGAAGTGTGAAATATTGCTTTTTAAACCTCTGTAGGTCATGAGTATGGAAAGTGCTCAATGAAGTTATCTAGGAAATCTGATTATCACCAGTGCAATTTATCATAGCATTCAACATTTTGGGGGGGAAAAACATGCATTTGAAAGTGAATCATACTGTATTAAAAAAAAGTTGACCACTCATTGAATTATTATTTTTTATTTTGCTTTTAAATTCTGTTTTCAACAATGAGGAGGAAGGAAATTACATATAATAGAAAAAAAAACATCTGTGGCTTTGGAAACAATAATTTTGTATCCTCAAGCAAACAATATATATGGACACCACAAACAACTGAGAACAAATGTATCAAAATGTACCACATGTGTACACTAAATAAATCAAAGGGAGTAATATTTGTGAACTTTAAATCAGCAATACTATATTTCTCCCTCTTTTCTTCCTTTTTTATTTTTCTTATTTGTATATGTAAAGCATGTGACAATGTATAATTCGACATTCTTACCTAAACTGGCAATCGTTTGGTGCTCCTGTTATACATCTGTAAAAAATCCTTATTGTGTGCCTAACGAAAGGGACTCCTTTAAGTTCCAATCAATCCTTCAGTCAGTGTAACTCAGCAGCTAAAGTACAATGTATCCAGATATTACTAAGGTAACATTGACTATTGTTACAGTTTATAGCTCAAACTGCTGGAAACATTGGCAACAAATTATCACAAACAGGAAAGTTTTACAAAGACCCTGCACTGCTGGGGGAGGCTGCTAAAACCTGCTATAGCAATCAAAGAATGCTCAATATATTAAAACGCATTAAAAATGGCATTAAGTGTTGAATTTAAAAGAAAAAGCAACATTCACACAATTTGTGGTCCATCTTAACACAAAGTATTTCAACCTTAAGTTCACTAGTGAGAGCCAAGTTGATTCCATATGTTTTTTGGACCTGGTAATTTACACGAAGTCAAACGAAATTCAGGAAAAATACATATTTTAAAGATACAAATGTCAATTCATTTCTTCACGAATGAGTGATCATGGACAGAAATGCATTGACAACATTCCATATAGTCAGTTCTTAAGACTGAGACGTTATTGCACAACATAATTTGAATTTGAATCGGAAGCATCATTTCTCATGGAAAGATTTTCAAAAAAAGGGATACAAAAAAGATCTAATTCAATCTGCTCATCTGAAAGCAAAAAAAGAAAAAGGGAGAAACCTTGGTAAAGCATAACATTTCTTACAAACAATCCAAATGAAACCCATACAACGCTCATGGTTACAAACAAAGACAATGTAGAACCTTCTCAAGTAAACTTTGACAATAACAAAACTACTGATGGTCAAATACTACTCTTTATCCCTCAATACAATAAATCATATAACACTATCAAACAAGCACGTTCAAAGCATTGGGAATAAAAGCAAAATGTGCAAACAAATGACCTTGCAAAAAAACAATAAGCTCTAAATTTACCTGTCAAAAATTTCCCATAACTAGCTTCATAAATGATCTGATGAATTTTGTAGTTTGTGTCATGCAATGTATGTAGTTGCAGACTACAATATGTTGGAAAAACAAAACGCAATCTCAAAATCCGTATATTAGAACATCTGAGAAACATCAGAAATATTTCTAAAATAATACAACAGGCAAAACCACTAATCCATTTATTTACAAACTTTCGTGAAATTCACCTGTGCAATCCAGACCACATTCATTTTATGGGCATAGAACCATTTCCACCAAATTTCAGAGCTGGGGACAGAGACGACTACTTCTTAAAAAGAGAACAAAATTATATTTTCATCCTAAAAAAAAACTAATTTCCTGGGGGCTTAATGACTATATACAGTAGAACTCATTCCCTTCCTTAGATAAACTTCTATAACTCTATACAGGATTTGTCTGTTTTTCATATTATATCCAAAATGATCATTTATTACATCCATATTGCAAACAATTCATTTTTCATTTTAACAATATTATCATCCATATAATGTTTTTTTTTCTTTTAAGATATAAATAGTTCATGTCCTTTTCTCCTTCTTTAGTTTTTTCATATATTCATTTTTAATTCACTTTTGGGATAACTCCATTTACTAGAATACATTTCTTACAAATTCTCGGTGCTTCCGGACCCTTTACCCCATCCTAGTTTATCATTATTTATTTCACTTCAACATCATGAATTATCATTATCTTTACAACATTACCTATCTAGTATCAAATATACAATAAGGTTTTTACTATGGCGCTTTATAAACACATGGATTATAACATCTCCAGAACATCATATGTATGAATTTGTGTATTTTTAATTGTTTAATATTCTACATTATATGTCATTTTAAATTGTGGTTTAATTGATTTTTGATTGGATGGGGGTTATAATAAGCCAGCCAACAGGCCATAAACGTGGCTCCTGATGAAGCACAGCCTGTGTGAAATGCGTAGCATTCACGTGGCACATTAGCTGCGATATCCATTTTTGCCTGGTGTTGTACCTGTCTGCTCAGCAGGCTGAACCATTCGAGACTGGGGGAGCGAGTTGCCGACACAACCAGTAAGTGTCAGACATCTTCAAAGGAACACAGGATATGCCCCAGCGCACGGGTCACTGTGCAGAACGCCGATAAACTTTCCATGGTGTTTGCCCCATGTGGCGACCAGCGACTCACCCATAGTTATTAACTCAATTAACTCAATTGTAAGTGCACTTATGCTCATTTTATATGTGTAATATATATTTTATACTTAGCTGAGGTGCGCTCTGGGTTTTTTCTATCTTTGGAGATTTCACATGTTTTGCTGCCTTAAAGGTGCAGTCCCGTTTAGTCAGCCCACACATTTTAATATTTATTTCAGTTAATCCCCTCTACTTTAACTTTTTTTTTTTTTTTAAACCTTGATCATATATTTCATTAGAAAGATGCACAAATGGGATGTTTGTTTTTGTTGTATCTTGTATGGTTTAAGATTCTCTTACTTCATGAAACATAAGCATATAGCATCTGGTTTGCATCCACAACTAGCTTCACAATGCAGCATCAGCAAACAAGGTCAAACTGACCAGCCAAAAGGGATAATATACAGTAACTATCTTTGAGTGGGATGTACAGTATGACTTTAATGTCCTATGTTTTGCTGTACAAGATGTCTAATGTCGCAATTGAAAGCTCTGTAAAGTCTATGTTTAAAATGGATAAGAAGCTAAAAGTGACACAATCCCCATGTTCATTTTATGTCACTACCCAGAATCCTGGTTTGCAGCTTAATCCCTATATGACATGTAACAATGAGATGAATACACAGAGTTTGAGGGCCCTATGGAATCAAGCAGACAAACTCATGGGGTTTGCCTTTGCTTTTCAGGGACTTAAGAAGTGTCAACCAAGGTGAAGCATCTTCTACATTCCTTCCCCTGTTGGTTGTTGTTTAGCTAGTATATTATCCTACAGTATGGTGAATTTCATTGTTCTGTTTAGAAAAGCATTAAAAATATACTCGACAGATAATAAACGTAGTGAAATAGATTTTACATATATAAGTGTGTACGCTTCATGGCACCTACAATATATGCCGCTTGTTGGAACTGCACTTTTACCATACATCCAAACATCATGTTCAAAAAGGCCTTTCATAAAACAGACACTGAAAGAGCAGAGGGTTACATCCTCTTCCTGGAATTTATACATGTCTACCAAAAGTAGAAACCTTATCATTTTCATTCTATAAAAGTGGTTTTACCTGATAAAAAAAGGGCATACATGCATGATTTACTGTGTTAAGAAAGATGCTTTTAAATCTAATCTTGGAGAATGATTTGCTTTTGCCAGAGCTTGGTTTATGGAGTATCTTTATGTATTAAAAAGAACCAATTATATATCTTACCCAGATCTGTAGCTTGATTCTTTTTTCATTTTTGAAGACCGTTTTCACCTTGAAATCAATTCCAACGGTGCTCACAAACGCCGATGTAAAGGAGTCGTCAGCGTAACGAAACAGGAAGGATGTTTTCCCCACACTGCTGTTACCGATGATAAGCAGCTTGAACATATAATCAAAGTTCTGGTCGGATGTATCTTTCTGCCCAAATCTGGAGTCTTGTGCAGATGCCATCTACAAAAAAAGAGGCCTAGTTAAAACAAAGAAATGGCTACTGATATTGTTGATATACACACATCTGGGTCCTTCAAGAACATAAACATCAGTTCCACATTTTCTCATACGTAATATTCTAAAATACGAGGTATTTTACTCAGAATTAAACATCTGTACATACTATATTATGATATAGTGATGTAATTACCTAGCTAAAACAGTGAGTATTTAATGGAAATAGTATGTTTGATAAAATCGTAATATAGTGTATATTTTACTTTTCTTCTTTTGAAGCTGTGGCATTAAGTTATCTTCCATATCAGTCTTGTATGCCCTCTATTTGTCAGTGTGTCTTTATTAAGACATGCAAAGGTTTTGACATCCAAGCTATAAATCTTTGCACTTGCCATCCAGCAAAAAAAGAACATGAGATATTTTCACTGGTGTGTTATATACTACCTTTCTATTTCATCAGAATCAGAAGACTTCGGCTTGTTTTTTGTTTGTTTGTTTGTTTGTTTGTTTCAATATTTTTTCATTATTTTACTTAAATAAATTTACATCTTACTTACATGTACAATTTTGATAAAGGAACAATATTTATACATCTATCTTAGTATCTTTTTTTTTTTTTACTAGATATGGTTTGGAATTGATCCCAGCTGTTTTTTTTCTTCTGTCATATTAACATGGAGAGAGGATTTGTTCCTTTATTAACTTAAGGCTTTAGAGACGATGGAAGCCTTATGAATTTCCGCACAATAAAGGTTTTGAGGAATAAAGGTCATTGTAGAGAACTGATTGAAGATATAACAGTCCAGGCAACCAGAACAGCAAATGTTGGAAAACATTCACAGAGACAGAGACTACAATTTAGGAGAAAGAACAAACCTGAACATCTTTAAAAAAGAAAAACTAATTATTATTGTAAAGTAATAAACTTAGATAGCATTTTATTAGGTCCTTGCAAAAATGTACAATATGCAAATACAGTATGCAAATGAGGTAATCTCAAATAATTAATATTCACATGGTGTCCAATGAAGTGTGAGAAAGGAACTGACAGATGAAATCTTGCAATTTTTTTCACCTACCCTTGTCTGGTATGACTGATAATACAGCTATGGGAAAGTGTATAGAAATGTTCTGCTAAAAGTAAAATAGGCTAGCTAGTTTCATTGGTATAAGGGAAGAAGGAGCTCTATTTATCTATTACTAGAAAAACGCTATATTTTATACCGCGTTGTGGAATGAAAGATTAAGCCTAATAGGACAACGATTCATAACACAGAATGAAACAGGGGCAGAATTTTTTTTGGAAAACGCCATCAATTTGTGGATTTTGCCATCTAATTGTCTATGTATTCTCAAACTTCAGTTAAAAATGGTAATGTCTGGCCAATTTAATTCTCACACTATTGTGTGCTATTATATGAACCTATAAATAAGCCTAGTTTCCACGGACAGTCTAGGCAATGAAAATGAAGTTACCCAGAATGGTGGCTCTTGTCTGTCACTACTATCAAGCACTATCTTGAACTCGAACAAAAATGTAAATACTAAATATCACTTTAACTTTCACATTAATGCAATAAATATGTTCAATATAATGTAGCCCCTTTACCCCCACCCTAAATGAGATTAGGTCTGCTACTCCATATTTGCTGTGGTGTGGGGCGTACCTGTGAGGTAAAAGGAGGGTTGAGCACTTCCGCGGTGGTGTGGGGAATCATCAAGGCAGGTGTACAGGGTACCTTTGTTCATTGGTTGCAGCGCCTCCAGTCAGCTTGGATCATCTGGATAGTAGGATGGCCCAGACTGACACCTTGCTTTAGCCCAAGACAGTGAATCCCACTGGTATCTGGTTCCATGGTATTTATTGCAGTGTTCAAGATCTTACACAGCAGGTACATCTCTTGCTTCCCCTAAGAAGGTCACTTCAAGGCTCCTTGTGTGACCAGGGAAGTTGGTGCTCACTCCACAGAGGGAGGAAAGAGACACACCCACTTTTGGGAAAGTGCCAGTATTTATATTCTTGGGTTGTGCTTGTAACTCTGCCTTATAACAGAGCAGGTCTGGATACTGACAGGCCATCACATCCAGGATGTGACCCAACCAGTATCCACACCTCAGGCTGACACTTTCTGGCTGTTGCTAGGCCCGCCCTTGGATACATCAAATGTATCTAAGGCTGCGAAAGCACACAAGTCCTTTCTGAAGGAATTAACCCATCCACTGCCTGCACCTAACAGGACTTACACTGGTAGGGTCCAGGAAAATAAGTAGCGGCCTTAGGCTATGCTACAATAATATCACAAACTGCAAAACACAGCCATGTAGCAATCTCATTCTCAATAATCAGAAAGTTGAAAAAACCAACAAAAGAAACCACACAAATCATTCTCATGAAGGCCATGATGTATGAACAGTTATACTGACATAGTGGATACTGTGGAAAACCAATCAAAAACATATTGCGCAGTGACTACTTATCACTGCCACCAAGATGTCAAAGTAAATCTACAGGTTGTTGTTGTACAGTGTGGTTTGTTGCCATGGTTACCAATTTATTTTCATTTTACTATTTAATCTGAAATGGTTCAAGCAAATTGTCTGAAAGTTTAGTACAAGTTGTAAAATAATAAATATTATGGCTTTTATGAAGAATCTGGTCAATGAGATGTACCATTTTTTTTTTAATCCCTTCAAAAAACAAAGAATGAATTCCAGTATGGGGGCTGCACTGATTCAGTTGAAACTTCTGGCAGATCTAAGTTAGAATGGCAGAAAGGTATCCTCAAAATGTAATCAGGATCGGTCAAGCTGCCATATTGTGAACCCAGCCAGGGCTTCTAAGAGAGATACCCATATCCCCTACAGAGGTAAGTATCTCGAGAAGCAGGGGTTCCCCCAGGGCTGAAATCTACACTGTTCACCTCCAAAGACCCCCTGCTTCAATCCTTTTACAAAAAAAAAACAATGAAAAAGAACGAGGAGGACTTCTTCTTTAAGGGGGTTTAATTATTCCATTTTTTCACAATTTGAAAAATAACTTTAAAAAATGTATAATAATAATTAAAAAAATAGAGCCACAAGGACTGTTGCTTTAAAAAGTATATGTTTAGATGAGTAGAGTACTCTCTGATGTCTCACTAATAAACAGAATTCTGAACGATGTCTGAGTAGATCTCTACTAAAAAAAATTCTCTAAACAAATACCTTTTAGGGGGGTTTAACTTCCATTTTTTCATGATTACCCATCATATTTATAAAATAATTTACAACAGTTATTTTGTGAGTTTTAGATATTTAGCTGGGACGCGATTGTGTAAAGTGTGTAAAGTGTAAAGTGTGTAAAGTGAAAGGTACGTTTGGCCTGGTTGTAAACAACAAGGAACATTCATCTTCCTGGATATTGCAATAATGCAAGTGATTTTTAAAAAATATCTTATAGAAATAATGTGTTTATAGTAATATTTTGATAGAGTTCCTTGGCTGCCAAATAGGCTATGCAATGACTTGCTAAGCATTCAATGGATTAAAGGACTGAAGCACAGAAATATTGGTCCATATTTACTAATTGGTGTTATTCTATAAGACAACTTCTGGCGCTGCATGGTCTATTAGGCGCCAAAAGGCACCTTATGGTATAGCACTGCTTAGCTGATAGGACCGATAATATCTTGAGATTTCCAATGTACTGTACACATCTCAAACTGAGATATTTTATATTTCTTCTGGTGTATCAGTACGTGTTATTAAAAATAAATAAATATGCCTTTATTCTTGTTGATATCTAGGAAGTCATAGGCATTAAACGGCATTATTTAAATGATTATATATTCTAGTTCTGAGTCAAAAGGCATAATATACATGGGAAAGCAAAGTCAACCTATTCATAGCACTATTGCCTTTTATTTCATGGCATTCACTAAGAAATAAATGGTGGGGGTTTTTTTATGGCAAAAAACATATTTTGCTGTTTCTGGTTGATATATTTCCTGTAGGCAATATAAGCATGCCTCTATTTGCACACTACAACTTGAAATACACATTTAATAACCCCTACACTTATCAGTTTTGTTTCCCCGTGGGGCAACTGACAGATACTGAAAGACTACTAAGCAATGGACTAGCAGCTGATTGCCTGACTCCTGCAGTGCTTCACGGTTATGACCAGGATTCATCTCCATTTACAGTATTCTAGGGTTTCCCTCACAGATCATGTGCAGTTAATGATAAAAAAAAAGGGATTGTGCATCACAAAAGGTGCAAACGGAGGCAAGAACCACCAGATATACCAAAAGAAAAAAAATGTAATTGCTTTCACTGGGATTTGTCTCCTTTAATACATCTCGTGCTATTTTATCCTATTTTCAACTTGCTTTGCACAAAGAAATATTTAATACATAACAACTAATGCTTATATTATGATTGAAGGAACTCCATAACATCTATATGTGTGTGTGTGTGTGTGTGTTGTGGTGTGTGAGGTGTGTGTGTGTGTGTGTGTGGTGTGTGTGGGTGTGTGGTGTGGTGTGTGGTGTGGGTGTGTGGTGTGTGGGTGTATCCTACCCCACCCCCCCAGGCTTCATGGCGTATATATATTACTGTCTATTCTCTCCTGTAAGCCGTCTCTATCTCGTGTGTGTTTTATCTTCAGGGAGATAGGGGGGGGGGGGGGGATAGGCAGAGAGAGAGAGAGAGAGGAGGAAGAGAGAGAGAGAGAGAGAGAGAGCAGAGAGAGAGAGAGAGCGGAGGAGAGCGAGAGAGAGAAGAAGTGGGGGAAGAGGAGAGAGAGAGAGGAGAGACACACAAGGAGGAGAGGAGATAGAGGAGAGAGTAGAGAGTGAGAGAGAGAGAGAGAGAGCGAGATGAGAGAGAGAGAGGAGAGAGGATATAATATATATATATATTAGATGCATATACCACACACACATACATATATACATATATAAAACACACACTATATATATACTGCTTACAGTGTTCGGTTCTCACAGCTTAACATGAGCTTCTAGTGCTGCTCAATCAGAGTAAAAATGAAACTACAGCACTTGGATAGAATTCTGATCAATATTGTTCTTTTTCCTCCCATTCATATAGTAATGTATTAAACAAAGTAATATATGGTAATTAAGAGTGAACATATTTGCAACCAGTTACATTATGCGATATCACATAATTTTAGTCTTACTTTTCAGACATGTAATTTTCATTTTTTGTGTTATTAATATCACTGTCTGCACAAATATTACTTAAATGCAAGATCCAAAAGGGATGGCTTGTCTGCTAAAGTACTGTAAAGCTATCATTTTGGAAGGGTTTTGTAATTTGTACTTAGGGCATCTACATGAAAAGTGTCAGTGTGTGTGTGTTTGTGTGCGTGCGTGTGTGTGTGTGTGTATATATATATATATATATATACATATACATTCGCAGAGTCTAAATATCTTTATCATTTATCTAATATTCTTTGCTGCTCCTAAAAATGAATGTCATACAATGGGTCTTAATGCATGAAATCGTGAGTTTTATCTATTAGATTTGATCAAATCTGAACGCATATTGTGATACTGGAATCACATAAGGTTACTTTAAAAAAAATTGTACTGACAACAAATATATTCATGATATAAGTTACTAAATCTGTTATTTTCCATTTCTTTTCCTTTTAGTATGCAACCCATGGATCCAACATGCATTTCCATTGCATATTCATGAAGAATATGTACTGTTGTTTACACCACCCTACAGAGACAAACAATTATCATGGATGCCAACATACCACGGACACTACCCCTACCGTGGTGTACAAAGACAACTAGATCACTATAATCTATCATCTCAAACCTCTTAACATCATTACAGAACATCCACTCTGCAATAAAGACATTCAGCCACACCAAGATTGCCTTGTTGCAATGAATGTTATCTTACTAACCGGCATGGGAGCTTCGTGTCTCATGGTTTCACTGCAGCGTCCTTTGTCTTGTTGTAGGATTTAACACTTATTGAAAAAATAATCCAGGAGTCAAGACAAAAAAAAAACCCCCAACTAAACCACGTTCGACGTTTGCTTCCTGGCCGGCTTCAAGATCAGCACTGGAGCTGTCCCTGCTTTCATGTACTCCCAGGCGGACACGCCTACCCTGGTACTTGTAGTTCTACTGGTCATGGGCAAGCCACGTGTAGACCAAGAAAACAGCGCGCATGAAGACTACAACTCCCATGATGCAACAGTACAATCCTTCCTCCTGCCAAGCTTTCACCCGAGCGCTCCTCCTTTACACACCTATTAAACACTATTACGAAAATAAATAAAGTACCACTTATTTGCAAACATGTATTTGGAAAAATAAATGATAAAGGTTCTATGTCATGTTCGTGTGTCACCAACTGAAAGACAAACTATTTATTTTGCATTAACTGGTGTTTTGTGTAACAATAAGTGTACTGTATGTCTCTTAACAGGCAACTGAAGTGCATCATTTGTTTAATGCAATGCATATACAAGAACACCTACCTTTCCGTATAACTCCATGTAACTATATCACCGACCAAAGTAATGCAAATTGAACAATAAACTGAATTGCTATAATTAAGCGTGTCAGCGCCTTCAATGTTTGGGCTTTAAAGACTTTTCAAGTAGTCTGCATTTGCTCCGCCAGCAGCTGGAAGCTCAGAGAGTAGAGTCAGTAAGGAGAGCAGGGCAGAAGAGGAGGGTCCACGACTACAGCGAGGAAGGCACAGGAGGGTCAGCAGCAAGGAGAGCAGGAGAGGAGGGTCTACATTACAGTAAAGAGAGCATAGGAGGGTCTACAGCAAGGAGAGCAGGGCAGGAGAGGAGGGTCTACACCTTCTCCTTGCGTAGACTCTCCTCTGCTTCCTTTCTGTAGTGTAGACCCTCCTCTCCCTGCCCTGCTCTCCTTGCTGTAGACACCTCCTCTGCTCTCCTTTTCTGTAGTGTAGACCCTCCTCTCCTGCCCTGCTCTCCTCTTGCTGTAGACCCTCCTATGCTCTCTTTACTGTAATGGTAGACCCTCCTCTCTGCTCTCCTTGCTGCTGACCCTCCTGTTCCTTCCTCGCTGTAGTCGTGGACCCTCCTCTTCTGCCTCGCTCTCTCTCCTACGACTCTACTCTCTAGCTCCAGCTGCTGGCGGAGCAAATGCAGACTACTTGAAAAGTCTTAAAGCCCAAACGAAGGCGCTGACACGCTTAATTATAGCAATCAGTTTATGTTCAATTTGCATTACTTTGGTCGGTGATATAGTTACATGGAGTTATACGGAAAGGTAGGTGTTCTTGTTATGCATTGCATAAACAAATGATGCACTTCAGTTGCCTGTTAAGAGACATACAGACACTATTGTTACAACAAAACCCAGTTAATGCAAATAAATAGTTTGTCTTTCAGTTGTGGTGACACACGAACATGACATGAACCTTTATCATTATTTTTCCAAATACTGTTTGCAAATAATGGTACTTTTTTTTTCGTAATAGTGTTTAATAGGTGTGTAAAGGAGGACGCTCGGGTGAAAGCTGGCAGGAGGAAGATTGTACTGTTGCTCATGGGAGTTGTAGTCTCATGCGCTGTGTTTTCTTGGTTACATGGCTTGCCCATGACCAGTAGAACTACAAGTACCAGGGTAGGGCGTGTCCGCCTGGGAGTACATGAAAGCAGGACAGCTCCAGTGCTGATCTTGAAGCCGGCCAGGAAGCAAACGTCGAACGTGGTTTAGTTGGGGGTTTTTTTTTTTTTCTGACTCCTGGATTATTTTCAAAAGTGTTAAATCCTACAACAGACACAAGGACGCTGCAGTGAAACCATGAACACGAAGCTCCCATGCCGGTTAGTAAGATAACATTCATTGCAACAGGCAATCTTGGTGTGGCTGAATGTCTTTATTGCCAGAGTGGATGTTCTGTAATAGTAGTTAAGAGGTTTGAGTGAGATTATAGTGATCTAGTTGTCTTTGTACACCACGGTAGGGGTAGTGTCCGTGGTATGTTGGCATCCATGATAATTGTTTGTCTCTGTAGGTGGTGTAAACAACAGTACATATTCTTCATGAATATGCAATGGAAATGCATGTTGGATCCATGGGTTGCATACTAAAAGGAAAAGAAAGGAAAAATAACAGATTTAGTAACTTATATCATGAATATATTTGTTGTCAGTACAATTTTTTTTAAGTAACCTTATGTGATTCCAGTATCACAATATGCGTTCAGATTTGATCAAATTAATAGATAAAAACTCACGATTTCATGCATTAAGACCCATGTATGACATTCATTTTTAGGAGCAGCAAAGAATATTAGATAATGATAAAGATATTTAGACTCTGCGAATGTATATGTATAATATATATAATAATATACACACACACACACACGCACGCACACAAACACACACACAACTGACACTTTTCATGTAGATGCCCTAAGTACAAATTACAAAACCCTCCAAAATGATAGCTTACAGTCACTTTGCAGACAAGCATCCCTTTTGGATCTTGCATTTAAGTATATTTGTGTGCAGACAGTGATATTAATAACACAAAAATGAAAATTACATGTCTGAAAGTAGACTAAAATTATGTGATATCGCATAATGTAACTGGTTGCAAATATGTTTCACTCTTAATTACCATATTACTTTGTTATACATTCTATATGAATGGGAGGAAAAAGACCAATATTGATCAGAATTCTATCCAAGTGCTGTAGTTTCATTTTTACTCTGATGGAGCACATAGAAGCTCATGTTAAGCTTGAAGAACCGAACACTGTAACGCAGTATATATAGTGGGTGTGTTTTATATAGTATATAGGTATGGTGTGTGGTATATGCATAATATATATAATAATATATATATATTTTCTATTCTTAGTATATATATAGATGATAATTGTGTGTAATATATATATATATATATCGACACTTATTTATGATCCGCTTTTATATATTCATATCTTTTCTATTTCTATCTTCTATATTCTATATATATACTCTATATATATGCATATACCACACAACACATACATATAACATATATAAACCACACTATATATTACTGTTACAGTATATATATACGTATATATATATATCCATGAAGTCAATTGTGTGTGTGGTGTATATATCTACACCACACACACACACACCACCCACCACACACCACACACACACACCACACACACACACCACACACACCCACACACCACACACACACACCACACACATATAGATTTATGGAGTTCCTTCAATCATAATATAAGCATTAGTTGTTATGTATTAAATATTTCTTTGTGCAAAGCAAGTGAAAATAGGATTAAATAGCACGAGTGTATTAAAGGAGACAAATCCCGTGAAAGCAATTACTTTTTTTTCTTTTGGTATATCTGGTGGTTTCTTGCCTCCGTTTGCACCTTTTGTGATGCACAATCCCTTTTTTTTTATCATTAACGGCACATGATCTGTGAGGGAAACCCTAGAATACTGTAAATGGAGATGAATCCTGGTCATAACCGTGAAGCACTGCAGGAGTCAGGCAATCAGCTGCTAGTCCATTGCTTAGTAGTCTTCAGTAGCTGTCAGTTGCCCCACGGGAAACAAAACTGAAAGTGTAGGGTTTTAAATTTGTATTTCAAGTTTGTAGGTGCAAATAGAGGCATCTATATTGCCTACAGGAAATTATCAACCAAAACACAAAATATGTTTTTGCCATAAAAACACCCCCACCATTATTTCTAGTGAATGCCATGAATAAAAGGCAATAGTGCTAGAATAGGTTTACTTGCTTTCCCATGTATATTATGCCTTTTGACTCAGAACAGAATTATAATCATTTAAATATGCCGTTTAATGCCTAGACTTCCTAGATATCAACAAGAATAAAGGCATATTATTTATTTTAATAACACGTACTGATACACAGAAGAAATATAAAATATCTCAGTTTGAGATGTGTACAGTACATTGGAATCTCAAGATATTATCGGTCCTATCAGCTAAGCAGTGCTATACCATAAGGTGCCTTTTTGGCCCTAATAGACCATGCAGCGCAAAGTTGTCTTATAGAATAACACCAATTAGTAAATATGGACCAATATTTCTGTGCTTCAGTCCTTTAATCCATTGAATGCTAGCAAGTCATTGCATAGCCTATTTGGCAGCCAAGAACTCTATCAAAATTTACTATAAACACATATTTTCTATAATATTTTTTAAAAATCACTTGCATTATTGCAATACTCCAGGAAGATGAATGTTCCTGTTGTTTACAACCAGGCCAAACGTACTTTCACTTTCACACTTTACACTTTACACCACTTACACAATCGCGTCCCAGCTTAAATATCTAAAACTCACAAAATAACTGTTGTAATTATTTTATAATATGATGGGTAATCATGAAAAAATGGAAGTTAAACCCCCCTAAAAGGTATTTGTTTAGAGAATTTTTTTAGTAGAGATCTACTACAGACATCGTTCAGAATTTGTTTATTAGTGAGACATCAGAGATACTCTACTCATCTAAACATATACTTTTAAAGCAAAGTCCTTGTGGCTCTATTTTTTAATATATTATATACATTTTTTAAAGTTATTTTTTCAAATTGTGAAAAAATGGAATAATTAAACCCCCTTAAGAGAAGTCCCTCCTCGTTCTTTTCAATTTCCATTGTCATATCTTAAGATACGTACCATCTCGTATATAAGTGCAATCACTTTCACAATCTTTTGCTCTCATAAAACATTGGCTAAATCAGGTGTGTTGTGTTGAAAAGTAAATCAGTAAAAAAATACTGCATTTATTGTTAGGCCACAGACACTGTACTTTAAATAAATGAGTTTATAGTTCCACTATCTGTGTATTGTCAGGCACTCAATAGATTTACAATGCAACAGTGATTTATTTAGATGAGTGATCAGTCCTCACAGGGTGCTCTGCTTGATTAATACCATCCACTAGGACTAAAGCTTTGATTTAAGTAAATCACCAGTGGATCATGAATCTAACATGTCTTCTATTACTAACACTGCTGCTGACATCTGTTTTTTTCCGTCTCTTCTCTCCCCCACTCACACGTTATGAACATTAACTTATGCAAACACACAGCAAGCAGGCAAGTCATACTCAAATGTGGGTCTTTACATAGCAATACATGAGAATACATGGGACAAGCCATCTTAAAAGTAACCTATTCAAAATGAACAAAACATGGGGGGGTTTCCCCCTCAATGAAGCTTCCTCACTTTTGCTAAAAGCAAAAAAAAAAAAAACCACACAGCAATTCTGCTTCTTTTAATGAAGAGACTGTTATTTAGAATATGTATATCTTTACAATAGCGGTAGCTGTGAAGTATAATTAACTTGCAGCTACTCTGTTTGCAGTGTAACCAGACACTTCCCTTTATAAAGCTACAGTCTCTGCTGGAAGAATCTCCCTGTGCCTGATGCATTGATGCATGCACTGCTTGCATTTGTACTGTTTGCATTTGTGCTCCCTGCCCTGCTCTCCTTGTAGACTCCTCTGCTCTCCTTTCTGTAGTTTAGACCCTCCTCTCCTGCCCTGCTCTCCTTGCTGTAGACTCTCCTCTGCTCTCCTTTCTGTAGTGTAGACCCTCCTCTCCTGCCGTGCTCTCCTGCTGTAGACTCTCCTCTGCTTCTCTTTCTGTAGTGTAGACCCTCTCTCCACCGTGCTCTTGCTGTAGACCCTCCTCTGCTCGCCTTTCTGTAGTGTAGACCCTCTCTCAGCCGTGCTCTCCTTGCTGTAGACCCTCCTCTGCTCTCTTTCTGTAGTGTAGACCCTCCTCTCCAGCCGTGCTCTCCTTGCTGTAGATCTCTCTGCTCTCCTTTCTGTAGTGTAGACCCTCTCTCTCCTGCCGTGCTCTCCTTGCTGTAACTACTCCTCTGCTCTCCTTCGTGTATGTAGACCCTCCTCTCCTGCCGTGCTCTCCTTGCTGTAGACCCTCCTCTGCTTCCTTTCTGTAGTGTAGACCCTCTCTCCTGCCCTGCTCTCCTTGCTGTAGACCTCCTATGCTTCCTTTCTGTAGTGTAGACCCTCCTCCTGCCCTGCTCCTGCCTGTAGTAGACCCTCTCCTGCTCTCCTTTTTAACTGTAGTGCAGGGCAGGAGAGGAGGGTCTACACTACAGAAAGGAGAGCAGAGGAGGGTCTACAGCAAGGAGAGCAGGGCAGGAGAGGAGGGTCTACACTACAGAAAGGAGAGCAGAGGAGAGTCTACAGCAAGGAGAGCAGGGCAGGAGAGGAGGGTCTACACTACAGAAAGGAGAGCAGAGGAGGGTCTACAGCAAGGAGAGCACGGCAGGAGAGGAGGGTCTACACTACAGAAAGGAGAGCAGAGGAGAGTCTACAGCAAGGAGAGCACGGCAGGAGAGGAGGGTCTACACTACAGAAAGGAGAGCAGAGGAGAGTCTACAGCAAGGAGAGCACGGCTGGAGAGGAGGGTCTACACTACAGAAAGGAGAGCAGAGGAGGGTCTACAGCAAGGAGAGCAGGGCAGGAGAGGAGGGTCTACACTACAGAAAGGAGAGCAGCGGAGCTACAAGGAGAGCAGGGAGGGAGCACAATGCAAACAGTACAAATGCAACGCAGTGCATGCCTCAATGACATCAGGCACAGGAGATTCTCCAGCAGAGACTGTAGCTTTATCAAAGGAAGTGTCTGGTTACACTGCAAACAGAGTAGCTGCAAGTTAATTATACTCACCAGCTACCGCTATTGTAAAGTATTACATATTCTAAATAACAGTTCTTCATTAAAAGAAGCAGAATTGCTGTGTGGTTTTTTTTGTTTTTGCTTTTAGCAAAAGTGAGGAAGCTTCATTGAGGGGGAAACCCCCCCATGTTTTGTTCATTTTGAAAGGTACTTTTAGATGGCTTGTCCCATGTATTCTCATGTATTGCTATGTAAAGACCCACATTTGAGATGACTTGCCTGCTTGTGTGTGTTGCTAAGTTAATGTTTCTAAACGGTGGTGGGGGGGAGAGAAAGAGACGGAAAAAAAACAGTCGTCAAGCAGCAGTGTTAGTAATAGAAGACATGTTAGATTCATGATCCACTGGTGATTTACTTAAATCAAAGCTTTAGTCCTAGTGGATGGTATTAATCAGCAGAGCACCCTGTGAGGACTGATACACTAAATAAATCACTGTTGCATTGTAAATCTATTGAGTGCCTGACATACACAGATAGTGGACATAACAATCATTTATTTAAAGGACAGTGTCTGTGGGCCTAACAATAAATGCAGTATTTTTACTGATTACTTTCAACACAACACACCTGATTTAGCCAATGTTTTATGAGAGCAAAAGATTGTGAAAGTGATTGCACCTTAATATACGAGATGGTACGTATTACTTAAGCATATGACAATGGCAGATGCTACTATCAGCTCCTCACTATTACTGGAACAATGGATTGTGTCACATTATGATTCCTTTTACTAGCCTTATAGACAGTGTTCGACAAAAACCTATACATTTTCTCGCCCCGGGCGAGTGGATTTAACCCCCGGGCGAGTAAATATTGGCCCAAGCAGCACACGTTTGGTACTATGTGGCGAGTAGATTTTTTTTGTGTGGCGAGTAGATTTTTTGGTGATTTGTCAACCGCTGCTTATAGAGGACAAACTATAATGGGACTAGCTGATATACCCGGCATTGCCCAGGATTTACTTTTCCTGCTCCCCCTCTGTCACCGCTCCCCTCCCCCGTGCACAGCTCCATTCCCCATTCACAGCTCCGGTCTCCCCCCCCCCAGTTCACAGCTGCCCCCCACCCCCATTTAAATCTCCGATTCCCCCCACCCCCTTCACAGCTGGGTTCCCCCGCCCTTCAAAACGGAGGTTCCTCTTCACAGCTCCGCCACCCCCCCCCATTCACAGCTCCGGTTCCCCCCTTCACAGATCCGTTCCTCCCCACCCCCCTTTAAAGCTCCGTTTCAGCCCCCTCATTCACAGCTGCGGTCCCCTGCCGGTAACAGCTCTGTTCACTCCCTCCCCCCCTGCACATCTCAGTTTTTCCCCCTTTCAGAGCTACGTTCTCCCCCTTCACAGATCCGCACATCACTCTCCCCCCTGACCTCACTCAATCTCCCCTGCACCTCACATCACTCTCCCCCTGCCAACCTCATCACTTTCTTCCACTCCCCTCTGCACCTACATCACTCTCCCCCCATGCACCTCACATCACTCTCCCCTCCTGCATCACACATCACTCTCAACCCTGCATCACACATCTCTCTCCCCTGCACCTCACATGACTCTCGCCCCCTGCACCTCACATCACTCTCCCCCTGCACCTCACAGACTCTCCCCCCCTTCACCTCACATCACTCTCCCCCCTGAACCTCACCATCACAGTCCACCCCCTGCACCTCACATCACTCTCCCCCTGCATAACATCTCCACCACATATCTCCCCCCTGAACCTCAAGCACTCTCCCCCCCCCCGGCATCTCACATCACTCTCCCCCCCTGCATCACACATCTCTCTCCCCTGCACCTCACATCTCTCTCCCCTGCACCTCAAACACGCCCCCCCCCTTAGGAGCCACGCCCCCCGCAGCCTGCTCCTGCTCTAACATTGTTGCTGTACAGCCGAGTGAAACTTAAAATGTCCATAATTTGGGAGGTGAGTCACACTGGAAGCTCAAAATAGTTGCGTTGACCTACAAATCCGCAGCAGAATGTACAGTGAAAGTTTCGTGGTGCCGTTTGTGAGATTTTGATGCTTCTGACATACAAATGACAAAGTTGAGAAAAAAGTACATTAAGGGGGGGTCTGACGTAAACAGCACTAGGATCTAAGCAGCCATTTTTGTTCAGCATCCATCTTAGGTGCCTGATTTTGTCATCCATTTTCTCTATTGTCTGCATAAATGTTGGAATGAGAGATGAGATTTAAAAGACACATTTTTTTCTGCGTTCTTTTGCTCCTACGTTTTTTTAGTGATAATAAGCCTTCAGCTAAACCTTGAAGAGATGGGAGAAATGCCGCCACTGTTATGAAACTAAAACAGAGATAACAGCCACTTCTCACAGTCAGGGGGAGGGCCTCACGGTCAAATACACCCTTCCCAGAAATCAACGTATATAGAGGAAAGGTCACTAGCTTGCATAATAACTTTGTAGCTGACGCAATTAATTTTTGCTATGTTTTACAGTTATGTTATTAAATCAATGTTCTCATATTCATATTTGTTTATCTTATACGCTTATGTATGTACACTCCATAAAAGGAGGCGTGGGCTTAGTATTTTGCTATAAATATGTCTTGTAGGCCATATTTCTGCAGGAGAGCTTTTGTGTTGAAGCTTTTCTCCTGTGTGTGTGTGTGCACCCATACGCAATAAACTCATTTGTCATTTTGCAATTTAACCCTCAGATTTGTTTCTTTATTCACGTTTTTCATACAAACAAACAAACATACGGAATCCAACTTAGAATTATAGTATAGATAATACCCTAGTCAATGTCACACAGTAAGTTAATGGCTAATTACCATTGAAGAGACAAACTATTTACTGTACTTTGTGTCATGACAACAGGTTTATGAAAAAGTATGTTGGTGGTAAATGTCACCACCTTCTGATCATGGGAAAGTCACTTTATCGTTTCAGGACAGGGACTCGTGAGGGATAATCTCGGAGCTGTAAGAAGCACAGATCCATGCGGAAAGAGCCCTTTTCACTCGAATATGCCGGTTGTACTCTGTAAGCCCGTCTCGCATGCCCAAACTGTGCAAGAAAGGCTTTTTTAGAAACATTTTCCTTCAGACTCTACAAATTTTGAGCAGAATGACAAAAATAGCTCAAACTCTCTTGAATTCTCTTAGCTCCATTAACTTAAAGGCTAAATCACTTCAAATAGATACAGAATTGCATCATTACTACACGTTAACTTAAATCGCATTACGAGAGGCAGTGAGAGACACTTCTTTTAGGTAGAAAATAAGTCCCAAGTACTATATATATATCCCCTCAAATAACATATGGGAAGACCAGTGCTCAAAAAGGAGCACACCTTAGATATGCTAATGGAATATGCAAAGTATATTTAGATGACTAACACCCCAAAAGATTTCCATAAGACCAATACCGACAAGCCTAAGGCCCTTTGTGATCAAGGGGATCAGGCTCAACAGGATCAGAGCCCATAGCCTCATATTCTGTGCAGTCGCTATAGCATTGAGCTAAACCGGTTGAGTTGCTGCACTGTCACATCAAACTTTTGAGCGCTACTGTTCACACCTGTAGCTCATCATACTCATGAACAGTACTTTGCAAATCCTATTAGCATATCTCCCAGGTATCTCATGTGTGCTCCTTTTAGTGCACAGATGTCTCTCCATATGTTATTGTGAGGGTGGGTTGGGACTCCACTAAAACAGGTCTGCTCTCTCCTGCCTCCATTCCATGCCCCATATTTCATGGTCTGGATGGAGTTAACAATACCTTGAGGTAAGATAGGTGTAATTCGTGATACATTTTGTCATGTTAATTCTTCTGCAAAACAAACTACAATCTGTGTGGATTGGCTGCCTTAACCGCTGGTATTCTCGATTTTAATAGATGCGATTTGTAATACAGAAATACAGCTTGCTGCTAAATGTCATTCTGCAATTTATGGCGATGACAAACTGCATGATTTGACAAGGAACAACTCACAGCTACGAGAATATCCCCCATTGCGCTTGCTAAATTATATGTACGGACCAGAGAACACTATCAGCACTATATTAGGAATGCAAATATTATTGTTACTTTAGTTTTTATTATTACCAAGTTCTCATGACATACACAAAGCTATCAATGTAGCTCATCTCTCTATGGTGAAACAGCCGTTTCTTTCAATCAAATGGCCTCTCACGTTAATTGCATTCTATAGCTGTCCAGGATATACGTATAGAAAATAATTCAGCTATCAGATAAGGGGCAGTGGAAAGCACCTTCAGGTTGATGGGCTATTTACCTCATCTCATTCAGGCATGTCAAAGATGTGAAAAACAGTATTCCAGGTTACAAAACCTTCAGATTCTGTTGGACCACACTGCTGTCATATTTGAGAACACATGATAGCAATATGACTGAGCACACAAAATACAAATCATAAAGAAAAATTGAAACCCATGAAAAAGCAGTGCCTCCAGCTATCAGATGAACATCCCAAATCACCAACTAGAGAAGCACAAATTAGATGAAAGCTGGGCACGGATACAAATACAGCCTAAAACAATATTAACAATATTTATTAGGTCACATTAAAAATATGGATGTTTCGGTCCAGTATTTAACTTCAACCTTTAATTGTAAATATTGTGTGGTACTTGTGAAACAGGAAGTGTGGTAATTGCGTGCAACTGGAAAGAGCTACGCGTTTCGCCGGTACTTCGGCTTCTTGGAGCCTGAGAAAGCCGAAGTACCGGTGAAACGCATAGCTCTTTCCAGTTGGACGTCTTTTGACCCGCAAAGGCTCCCATAGAGGTTGCGAGCAGCCGCACGCAATTACCACACTTCCTTGCTCTCCGGACGCGGCGGCAAGGATTTTTGTTGCAGGGCTCGCTACGGGTGCTGATTTGGGAGTTTTGTATATGTGAGTGTTTTGTTTATCTACACTATTAAATGTGTTGATCTGATTTTAAACGCTTGCTTCATCATCTTTGCACTACACCACACGGGAGTCAAAGGGAAGCATGGCGCAGTGAAGATTCCACTTGAGAGAAGATTTTCTGCCAGCAACCACCACATCTTGCTGCTCAGATTGCCACTGGAGGGCTGGATCACTACAGATACCTCTTGTTCTGTATGTACTTGCACTTGGCCGTGTGAGTATAGTGGATTATATTTTATTATATTATATGCTTCCATTTCCTCCCCCTTGCTGTTCCCAGCCTCCTTTATTTAGGAGGGTTGATTGTGTGGTACTTGTAAGTAATAACATGTCCACTATTCAAACACATTTACATTTGTGGTAAACTTTGTACGTTTTACAGCTGGTGAAAAATTATCAACTTTACCAAACACACGTATCTTTGAAAGCAGCTTCAACCTCAAATTTCACAAAAATGTAGGAGGTTTTTTTTAAATTTTAAATCATGGTGAAAGTTGCCAAAATGTGGTGACTTTTTCAATATTCACATGAAAAAAGATACTCTCTCAGCTTGGAGGGAGTGGACATAACCAGCACGGGCTGGATAGTACTTACTGTAGGTAGGCAGGTGAGGTTGATTAAATGGGGTGAGCCCTTAAGGGAGAAGGGAACTGACTACAGTACCTGCACAAGAATGGATGAAGAAAATAATTTCCCACACAACCCTCCAGGATGATCATAGGTTTTCAGAATTTCGTCATAGCGGTGTGGTCAGGAGGTCCAGGTGTGATTTCCCCCTATCAAAGCATGCCCACGGTTTGGGGGACACATGGGGGGTTCTGGATTATATTATAGGGGCATGCTTGGCCAATGGCAGCGGGCATGCCCAACCCTCGGTTTTGTGTGGACATATGGATAGGTGGATGGTCGATGTAATATGGAGTGAGTCATAATAGGAGTGATCATGAACTTTATGGAGAGCTGTTTGGTGAGAATGGGTGTACCTAACTATGTATATTTAATAAAGCTGTGGCCATCTTTGTCCCATCTTGGTGTCATAGTGGTTTTTATGATGGGGTATGAGGGCTCTACGGGTAATCTAGCAGTCCTCCTTGGCGTATGGACATCTTTCCTATTGTCTCAGTTTGTCTTAACTTATTTGTACTCTTTTGTTATACAATGTTATTAGCCACCCTCACACATTGTATTGCACTGTGGAATATGTTGGTGCAGGCAGAAGTGAGGGACTTAGGCTGTGTCCCCAAAACCTTCTACAGTGCATGCCAACACCGCCCCTCAATCAGGCCGGGCCCACTACATACCTTGGCGTGCATTTAGAAGCCGCGCTCTACTACCAGTTTTCGCAAAGACAGGAAAACTGTCTTTACAACTTGCGACTGAAGGGTGGCCATGCCCCATTGGCGGTTCCACCAAAGAGGGCGAACCAACCACGTGACATTATGGCCATGCTCCTGCAAACCCCTGCCATGCCCCCCGTCACAATCTCCTGTATCTCCCCCACCGACCGCAGATCGCAGTGAAGCGCAGTGCACATACCGCCCCCCCCCCCACCCCTACCGGGCGCGCATGCTGCAGTGCAGACTGGGACCGCAGCCTTAATGGTGTGCTGGGCTGTTGGTGTGCCGCAGCCTTAATGGTGTGCTGGGCTGTACAAGCACAGCGCAGGTGGACTGCATTGAGTGCTGATTAGACACAGGCATAAAAAGGCAGAGAGAACAGTACAGCTTGTTGAAGTCTGGAGAGAGACTGCATGAGGAGATGTTGCTGGACTGATTATAGATTTAGAGAGGGCTTAAAGCCACGGCTGTGAGTAAGGCTCAGGCAGAGACATGCAAGGTAGCACCAGCTGCATTTTATTTATTTGTAGTTTTTGGTTTTGTGCTGCTCTGAATAGCTGCTAATTTCAAGCCTCTGTCTGTGTATGTGACTGCATCTACAACACAGCCCTGAATCCACCCTGTTACAGTGCCATATACATTAATATTATCTGCAGTTTTTGCTTTGCATGTCAAAAAAAGAACTCAAGCAAACCTATAGCAGATTTTTTTCCAATCATTCAATGGAACGTTCACATACCAAACTGGAACATATTTAACATCTTGGGTAAAGAATATGTAATCCTCCCTGCCCAGCTATAAGGGGTTTACATAGATGTCCTTGTTGTTGGCCACTCAGGGGGCCTTACCTTTGTCAGGGGTGCCGATCCATACAGGCTGGGCATATAGGCAGATGGTAATGATGGATGCAAGGAACTTTGTAGTTATTAAACAAAATAGTCTTTATTCATACAATAGACAGATACAATTCTTCACCAGATGCATCATTGCAGTCCTGAAAAGGCAGTAACTTTAACATGAAATGGGTTTCCCTAATTCATGTCATGGTTAACCATGCTTGTTATGAGATTCTCAATCCCTAGTTTTCCAGGGTCACAGCAGGGGATCCCCTTCCTCACTGTGGTAGGATAGGGGTCATTAACTCTGTATACTACCTTGCTTACCTCACATACAGTGCTCTGGTACTGGTAGCTTGGAGTGATTCTTTGCACTTTAGTCTTTCAGGGTCCTACTTACGGTACTGTGTCATAACTTCTGATGATCCTGAGTTCAGATTAGTCCTAGGGCTACAGATAGAGCAAACCCTCAATGTCGCTGAATCCCCGCTGTAGAAGGCTGTATTTCTCCAGCTTCCTTTACTAGGGGCCTGACTTTAAAGGGCATTTCCCTCCGCCAGAAAAAAAAGCTGTGTGTGCTGTGCACGCGCATAGTAAGTGAAACTTCTTTGACTTTTGTCACAGAAATTGTATTTGTGTTGGTGTTGGTGATGTTTTAATTAAAAATCAAAATACAATCTCAATGACAAAACGCAAATAAATTTGACTTAGAATGCGCGTGCTCGGCACACATCCCCTGTATTAGCTATTTGCACTAAGTGTGAATTCCGCGTGTGACAGTGTGCGTGTGACAGTGTGCGTGTGACTGAGAGTGTGCGTGTGACTGAGAGTGTGCGTGTGACTGAGAGTGTGTGTGTGACTGAGAGTGTGCGTGTGACTGAGTGTGCGTGTGACTGAGAGTGTGCGTGTGACTGAGAGTGTGCATGTGACTGAGAGTGTGCGTGTGACTGAGTGTGCGTGTGACTGAGAGTGTGCGTGTGACTGAGCGTTTGACAGTGCGTGTGACTGTGCGTGTGACTATGCATGTGTGGGTCTGACTGTGAGTGTGACTGAGTGTGCGTCTGACTGTGAGTGTGACTGAGTGTGCATCTGACTGTGAGTGTGACTGAGTGTGCGTGTGACTGAGTGTACGTGTGACTGTGAGTGTGCGTGTGAGTGTGACTGAGTGTGTGTGACTGAGTGTGTGTGTGACTGTGAGTGTGTGTGGGGGTCTGGGGGGGTCAGTGTGTGGGGGTCTGGGGGGGGTCAGTGTGTGGGGGTCTGGGGGGGTCAGTCAGTGTGTGGGGGTCTGGGGGGGTCAGTCAGTGTGGGCATCAGTGTGTGGGGTCTGGGGGGGTCAGGCAGTGTGTGTGGGGGGTCTGTCAGTGGGTGTGGGGGGTCTGGGGGGGTCGTCAGTCAGTGTGGGGGTTCTGGGGGTTCAGTCAGTGTGTGTGGGTCGTCTGGGGGGTCAGTCCAGTGTGTTGTGGTGGGGGGTCAGTCAGTGTGTGTGGGGGTCTGGGGGGGTCAGTCAGTGTGTGTGGGGTCTGGGGGGTCAGTCAGTGTGTGTGGGGGTGGGGGTCAGTCAGTGTGTGTGGGGGTCTGGGGGGTTCAGTCGTGTTGTGTGTGGGTTCTCTGGGGGGTCAGTCAGTGTGTGGGGGGTCTGGGGGTGGTCAGTCAGGTGTTTGGGGTCTGGGGGGGTCAGTCAGTTGTGTGGGGGTCTGGGGGGGTCAGTCAGTGTGTGTGGGGGTCTGGGGGGTCAGTCAGTGTGTGTGGGTCTCTGGGGGTCAGTCAGTGTGTGTGGGGGGTCTTCTGGGTGAGGGGGTCAGTCAGGTGTGGTGGGGGGTCTGGGGGGTCAGTCAGTGTGTGTGGGGGGTCTGGGGGGGTCGTCAGTGTGTGTGGGGGTTGGGGGGGGGTCAGTTCAGTGTGTGGGGGGTCTGGGGGGAGACTGTCAGTGTGTGGGGGGGTGTCCAGGTGGGGGGTCGTCAGTGTGTGAGGGGTCCGGGGGGGGGTCCACGCGGGTTGCGCCCGGGTTTTTGTACCACCGCTTCCTGGGTGGCCCGCAAATGCCCGCGTCACTGGAGGGCTGAATGGCACCGCTGCCAGCCGCTTCTGCGCATGCGCGGCATGGCAGCGGTAGTGGAAGTTAGGCGGGCCCATGTGTGGGCTGGGAGGGAGGTCCCATTCGGGTTAGGAAAGGGTGGGGGGGGGCTGTCCCGGTCGGGCGGTCTCTGCTGTCCCGGGCAGCAGACGGGGAATGGCAACACATGTCAACAGCCGTGGCAGTGGGTGGGGAACGGCGCCGCTGCCAACCGCTTCTGCGCATGCGTGGCTTTCCTCCAGTCCCCATGATTACTGAGCATGCGCGGCTTGGCAGCGGATGTGCGGGGGGAATGGCGGCCGTTAGGAGCGGCGCAGGCGGCTATCGCCGCCGCCGCATATGTTATCAGCCATGTGGGGGGAGCAGCGGCCGTTAAGTGCGGCGCCGGCGGCTATCGCCGCCGCTGCCGCATCTGATTTGTGGAGCGGGTGTGATGTCAGTGTTGGGGTTGGGCTGAGCCAGAACACAGCCCGGCCTTAACTGCCAGCACTGACGTCACATCCGTTTCATTTCTGTCTCCACAATCCATTTTTGCCCCAGTTCGAATGAGGTGCCACTAAGGAAGTTTCACTTCAATAATAGATTGAGACGCCAACCCTAACCTATTTACATACTTACTTCCAATTATTGACAATTAAGATCCATCCTTGGTCTGTCCTCCAGAAATCTGAGGGTTGGAACCCTTCTCCCCTCCTATTTATCACCTCTCTCTCACTCCCTATCTCTAGGTAGAAAAGGGGTGGAGCTAGGCCTCTGCCGGGTCCTTTGCAAACACATTAAAAGGGGCAGATGTTCTGTATCTGACTCCTCCTAGCCCATTACACCCATATAGTAACCCCAAAAGAGTGGGGGATGGGGGAGGAGGGAAGGTTACAAATACATTAGCAAAACCCTGTTTCTTTCTGCTAAAGAGAGTCTTAGCAAGATGTTCCAATCATTTTTGAATTGCAAAATTATGGTTGTTGAGTGTCAAAGGGACTCAAATAAATACAGTGATTTGTGAATCAGTCTTGCTGCTGAGAAACTTTGATAACTAGCCCTGTTCGTCACCCTTTAGCAGAACTAAATGTAGCCCTGGGTAGTTTTGGGCTATGGCTCTGTCCTCCTCCTGGCAATAATACCTGGTAAGGGATGGTTTGCCAGGAGCAATCATGGGTTTTACCCACACATGCAGTGCAGTGAGCCAGTGAAGGTAGTGTTATCAGACCTTGTGTCCAATTAGAGACACAGGGGTGGTGCTTACTGGAACTACTTAAGGCATGGCACTTCCTGATTTAGTCAGTCTGTCCCTACCATTAGAGGGGCAAGGTTACCCGTACCCAGCTGTCAGGGCTCTGGCAGGCTTGAGGCCCTCCCTCCGGGGAGTGTGGTTTAACCATACCTCCTATCCCACCAGGGGATATGGGAAGAGCAAGAACCACTTTTGGTGCCTTTGCTGGGAGTGTGTTCAGGGACATTCTGAGGGTGGAGACCTTCAATTGCTGTGACCTAAGACTGCTGCTGAATCAAGGAGATCAAATAAAGCATCCTGTACTTTTATAAAAGACCTCCTGCCTGACAGAAGTATATTGGGAGGAGGAGGAGAGTTCGTTTGCAGATACTTCACCCCATACAGCTGGGGGCTGCACAAGATGGAGGCGCTGCACCTGTGAGTAGAATTTGGGGACGACCCCAGAAGCCTGTCCTCTTCCCATTTATCACCATGCGGGATACTCAGGGACCCCTGTTACCAGCAGGTATGCACCACACAGAGCCATATAACCGGAGTAGCATTTCCCTTAGGAGACCCTATGTGAGATTGGGTGGGGGAAACAGGGTTACATAAAAAAAAAAAACTGCAGGTACCATATTTAAGATGTATGTAAAAGGGAATACATACTTATCTTGATAACATCTAAAATGGAAGACAGAGGACCCCACAAAACAATTATGATTGACTCTGGAAAGAAAGTAAATATAATATCCAGGCAGAACAATCATGGTCCTAGCAGATTTACCATTAGAGCATGATAAAAGTTGCTAAGCAACTAAACTAGAGTTCAAAGGATTTGATTCTCAGCAACCTTAGTGACTCTTTCTCTTCGGAGAACAGTTTAACTCATTCAGAGCCACAGAGTCATTTAATTCTGAAAAGATTGAAGGAGAGTTTAGGTGGCCTGTATTTCTCAAGCTAGTGAAACGTACTCATTTAGAGCAGCAATATTATTTAGTTACTTTTTTTTTTTTTTTTAAACACCTTTCTTTTTACCATAGCTAAGACTTTTAGCTGCGATTTTCAGCAATGCCAATAAATTCTGTTTTTTTAAATTCTGCAGAAATCTGTTGCTTACAATTTGCCTCCTTGGGTGATTAAAATTACTACAGCTGTTTACACTTATAATGCAACAGATGTTACAATATCTTTACAGTAGCTTTAGAATTGCTGCACCTTCCTTTTAATTGGGAACATTAAGCTCATAACTAGCCCTTATGAAATCAGATTGCATTTTCTATTTGATGTTGCCTGATAGGCTTTGAGGCTAAATTTATAGTGCAAAGTTCTAGTAGAAAGAAAGATGTCCACCGGCGCGTTGATTCAAGTACAGATGTTAGGCATGGAATAGATAAATACAAAAAAGGGGACAATTATGTATTAATAAAAGTGGTTATCCTATTTAGACACTTTAAGTTAAGCTTATACACTTACAGATCAGTGTGGTTTTCAATCTATAAATTGATTTCCCCATGGAGTTTCAGAGGTTACATCAAATAGATGAGGCTAGGTCAGCTTATTCAGGATACTTGAAACTTGGGTTCTTGTTTTTCTTAAGACTCTTGCCACAAAGACACTGAAGCATATGCGTTCCTTTGTTGATTGCTATGAGGATGGGTGGATCTGTAGAGCATCAAAAGTCAAAGCAGAATTCATGTTACTGAAAGACTGCAGTTGTAGTACCAAATAAAAGAAATATCAACCAATCAAGTGTAGCCAGGTCCCCCTCTTGCCTCCGGGCTGCGTGAGGGAGACGGCTGTTAGTCTCTGCGGGACTGGGAGCAGGCGAGCGGGTTGCCAGTGCACTGGAGTGGGTGCTGCATCTTTCTTTGTGCCGCGTATGCACAGTACCAGCTCGTGCATGCGCAGTATGTTTCCAAGTTGCGGCGGCCATCTTTGTACACCTGGCGCATGCACAGTACAGTAAGGAGCGGCGGCCATTACACCCGCGATGGCGGATGAGTACGTGACCACCTGGCCCCATAACAAGAGACAAGTCCTACACCCCTTCCAGATGTCGGCAGTCCTGGCCACGTCCTCGTGTAGGACCAAGTTGAATGCAGGAGGGAGTGCAGCTAAGCCCGCAGAGTTTTTCTATGAGCGCCGGTGCTACCAGTGCAGCCGGCCCTTACATCTGTGGAAGGAATGCCCCAACCATCCCCATTCAAGTAACCCCAATCCAGGGCAAAGTACCGAAGCTGCAAGGCCAATAGCCTACGTGGGACTGGCCCCAACAGAGGAGCAGCAAGCGGCCGTGCAGCAGATACAGCAGAGGACCCAGCCAGCAGTCCCCACAGCCGTGGATACAGACGGGCATCGGGTTTTAGCTGTCGGGCTGGAATCCAACGATTTCCGGCAATGATATTTGAGACCCGTGACCATAGGAGATCAGCAAACGGCTGACCTGATGGACACTGGGGCTATGGTAATTTGGTGCGGCCTGATATGTTCAGCCCAGAGCACCTGCTCCAAGGGACAGGGATGAAGATGAGAATGCCAGATGGCGCCCCCTGGTCTCTACAAGTTACCTGAGTGTTTCTCAATGGGGGCACCGGTCGAGGGATGTCAGCGTGTTGCATGGCTTAGACACTGACATCGGCAATGACCTAGGGAGATTTATTTGTTCCTACGTGGAGGAAGATGCTCCTGTGGCCACAGTCACAAGGAGCCAAAGTTGGACAGTTGCCCAGGCCGAGTTGCCTTTGGTGCTGCCGCCCACCACATTGCTCATCGCTCCCCAGCTTTTGGAGCCAACGCGTACTGGCGTCACTTAGGAGACCAGGCAGGTAAGCCAGACCGAGACTACCAATACGGATAAATCAGTGCTGCAGTATATGGTAAAGCTCTGGGGCAGGTTAGAGAGATTCATAGGGTTAGCACAGGCTAACCTCCAGGCAGATGAGACCAGGCAGAAGCGCTGCATGATAAAAGTGCCTGTAGCAGAGAGTTCATCCCTGGGCTTCTTCTGATGCCCACTCGACAGAATAAACTACTCACTGACTTGGCTGGCCCGTACACGGTTCACTGGCAGATGAATGAGTGTAATTCTGTGGTGAACTTGGATCCAGAGGCAGGTAGGCATAGGACTTATCACATAAATATGCTGAAAGTGTATCATGCTAGTGGGTCAGCAGCACTGGAAATCTGTAGCTCACCGCTGGGGGATAAGGCAAGCAAGCTCTGCTCAATCTCTGGGAGAAGCCCGGCAGGGAGGCTCAGTGGACCAGGTGGGGCTCGATACCCAACTCACGGCTCCCAATTGTGAGAAAGCGAGAGAGATGTTAGAGCAGTACCGGGTCCTGTTCACGGATACGCCGACAGGACCCATCTAACTAATCCCCTGGTCAATACCAGGATCATAGACCCCTCCACAAAAATGCATACAGGGTCTCTGCAGAGTTGAAGTGGAGCATTGAGGGGGAGGTTGAGGAGATGCTGGCCCTAGGTCAATTTCACAGTCGCAGAGTACTTGGGCTTCGCGGGGAGGCATTCAAGTCTCTGAAGCCTGCCCTGGCCAGCACTCCGATTTTGGCAGCCCCCGACTACAGCAAGACGTTGTCAGGGGGAAGGGGGAATGGAATGACACTGGCAACCTGTGAAGTCACATCGATCAATACATCTATAGGGCACAATCAAGGATGTGAGGCGATCGAACAGGTATTATTTAGAGACATGGAAGTATCAAAATTACAGACTGATTTTCTAGTAGACAGTATACGGTTCATACTTAATCACCACTACTTCTGGTTTAATGGAAGTTTCTTTGTACAAAAATGTGGGACAGCCATGGGAACAAAGTTCGCGCCGAGTTATGCCAACCTATTCATTGGGGCATGGGAGGACCAGGCTATCTGGTTCTACCCAGAACTCGGCGCAAGCTTGGTGCTATGGCAAAGATTTATTGATGATGTTATATTTGTATGGAGAGGGGATGAGGAAAGTCTGGAAGACTTCCTTATTCATATTAGTAATAATGATCTGAATCTTAAGTTCCCATGCCAGCATAGCCAGAGAGTTGATTTCCTTTACTTAACTGTCTACATTCAAGACAATAAGGTAAAAACTAAAACATTCTTTTTGCCAGTGGACAGTAATAACTTCATCTTACAAAAAGCTGCCACTATGTGGTTTGGCAAAATCCTTTCCGGTTTTTCACATTCCGGTTTGGGATTTTGCTCTTGCTCACCCTCTGTTGCTGGATCATCCATTTTTGCTCCTGGCAACTTCCTTTAAAAGGACAGCCCTGCTAGCAGGAAGTTGCAGCGCAAAGTTCCAGTTTCTTGCTGTGTTCATGCAACGCGTTTATGCTTTTTGTCTCTCACATTACCAGACCCGGCTCACGCACCTCGACTACCCTTGTCTTCAGCCCGCCCCGACCACTGCAAGTACCTAGACTAACCTTTGATTTCAGCCTGCCTGTCCCTTGGCTCAGGTTGGTTCTTTCACCTTCCTACCTCAGCCCTGTGGGTCCGTTTCCTGCTTGAGATGGGCATCTTTACATTTTGCTTGGCCCAAACATGGACCTCGCTGAGGTAGGATAAGCCATTACCCTGCAAGGGCATTATTTGGGGGATCATGAGAAATGCCTCACCCTACATGATCAACAACTGGGATGGGGTGCAGGACTTAGTCACCCACATAGGCACCCCTCAGCCGGACTTGAGGGCTGCAGATGCGGCTCCGATACAGCTCCCGTTATCCCCAGCAATCAGGGAACCTCTGATCCCGACTCCTCTACGGTACGGTGGGGACCCAGTGGCATGCAGGGGATTTCTTTATCAATGCTCTATTCAATTTGAATTAAAAACATCTATGTTCACCACGCACCGAGTCAGGGTGGCTTACATTGTTTCTCCTCACTGATGAGCCACTGGCCTGGGCCTCTCCTCTCTCCACCCCTGATCAGTGATTCCCCTGACTTCATCTGTGCCTTCAAGTTGGTGTTTGATGCTCCAGAAAGAGCATCTTCAGCATCAGCTTCACCCCTGCGGATTCGCCAGGGAACTCGCCAATACGCCATTGAGTTTTGCACCCTTGCGACTGAGACCAGCTGAAATAATGAAGCTCAAGTAGCGGCCTTTTAGCAGGGACTATCACAGCACCTAAAGGATGAGCTGACTAGCCAGGACCTCCATAAGGACCTTGAGGAGTTAATTTCTCTTGGCATATGGATCTATCTCAGAATGCAGGAATGCCTGTCTGAGAAGTGCCATGCTGTTAGGATCCCGACTACTCGGTTGGCCCCCAACTTCATTTCTCCACCCCCTCCATATGATGAGCCTACCAGACTGTCAGAACAGGAGAGAAGTAGGAGGCTTATCTTGAGCTTGTATTGTGTGTCCCAGGACCACCGGATCCATGACTGCCCGATCGTTGCTGGGCCGGGAAAACGGCAGCGTCCAGTGAAGTTGGAAGAAAATTCGCTGGACATTGCTACCATCCCTCATTCCTCAGGGCCTTCCCGGCCTCATTCTCTAATCAGGCCTACGTGGATTCCGGAGCAGCGGGTAACTTCCTTGATCTTTCAATCGCCAAACAGCACTCAATTCCCCTTCGTTCTTTGGAGAGTCCATTAGAGATTGCGGTTATTGATGGAAGACACTTAGGACCCGGTACCATCACCCAGGAGTCCCTTCCCCTGGTAGTGAAGATCGGTGTTCTACATAAGGCGCTACTCCCTTTCATGGTAATCAACGCACCTTTAGAACCTATAGTGTTAGGTCTCCCTTGGTTGCGTGTCCAGAACCCTACAATTGACTGGTACCACCTGGGGCCAGCGATGTCACGGGACTTGCTTGTTTACACCTCGCCCCAGCTCCGACTCACCTCTGGCATCTGTATCTCTCCCCGATTGTCTTCCCCTTGCATACCAGAATTTGGGGGATGTTTTCAACAAGAAGCAAACCGAGGGGTTACAACCGCATTGGGCATTCGATGGTCCAATCAAGTTGTTTCCAGGAGCTATTCCACTGTCTCAAACTATTTCAACAATTTCTTCTGCCCTTCAATCGTCCGCCTCTCTATCTTGAGTTCATGCAGCGGATGACAAGGTCCAGGAGCTACAGTCTCATGGAGGAGGATTCATGCCAACGTAACCAAAGCTTCCCTTCATAGTTACATAGTAGATAGTTACATAGTAGATGAGGTTGAAAAAAGACGTACGTCCATCAAGTTCAACCTATGCTAAATTTAGACAACAGATACTTTATTCTATATCTATACTTACTTATTGATCCAGAGGAAGGCAAACAAAAAACCTCATTAAGGGGAAAAATGAATTCCTTCCTGACTCCAAGAATTGGCAATTGGATTAATCCCTGGATCAACATCCTTCCCATGTATACTTATTTGGTATATCCCTGTATACCGTTCCCACCTAAAAAGATGTCCAACCTTTTTTTGAACAAATCTATTGTATCTGCATCACAGTCTCCATGGGTAATGAATTCCACACGTTAACTGCCCTTACTGCAAATAACCCTTTCCTTTGTTGCTGGTGAAATTTCCTTTCCTCCAACTTTAAGGGATGACCCCGAGTCCTTTGTACTGCACGTGGGATGAATAGTTCTTTTGAAAGCTCCTTGTATTGTCCCTGAATATATTTGTATATAGTTATCATATCCCCTCTTAGACACCTCTATTCTAATGTAAATAAATCTAATTTAGCTCGCCTCTCCTCATAAGTTAGAATGTCCATCCCCTTTATTAATTTGGTGGCTCTTCTCTGCACTCTCTCTAGTTCCATAATGTCTTTTCTTAGGATTGGTGCCCAAAATTGTACTCCATATTCAAGGTGTGGTCTTACTAATGCTTTGTAAAGGGGCATAATTATGTTTACTTCCCTTCCATCCATTGCCCGTTTGATGCAAGAAAAGATATTGTTTGCCTTTGCAGCTACTGCATGACATTGGGCACTATTGCTAAGCCTGCTGTCTACAAGCACTCCTAAATCCTTCTCCATCAAGGATTCCCCCAATATATCTCCATTTAATTTGTAAGTTGCCTTTTTATTCTTGTATTCCAAATCCATAACCTTACATTTATCTGTATTAAACCCCATCTGCCATTTACTTGCCCACGTTTCCAGTCTCTCCAAGTCCTTCTGAAGAGAAATTACATCTGCTCTGATTCTATTACCTTACGCAATTTAGTATCATCAGCAAAGATGGAGACTTTGCTCTCTATCCCAACCTCAAGGTCATTAATAAACAAGTTAAAAAGCAGGGGTCCCAGTACCGATCCCTGAGGTACTCCACTCACGACTTTAGCTCAACATGAAAAAGTTCCATTTATGACAACCCTCTGTTGTCTGTCCTTTAACCAGTTTTCAATCCAGGTGCATATATTATTAGAGAGTCCAACTTTCTTTATTTTGTACACCAACCCCTTGTGTGAAACCGTATCAAAAGCCTTTGCAAAATCTAAGTAGACCACATCAACTGCATTACCCTGGTCTAAATTCCTACTTACCTCCTCAAAGAAACAAATAAGATTAGTTTGGCAAGATCTATCCTTCATAAATCCATGCTGACTATTACTAATAATTTTGTTTTCCATTAGGTATTCCTGAATATTATCCCGTATTAAACCTTCAAGTAGTTTCCCTACTATTGAAGTCAGGTTTACAGGTCTGTAATTCCCCGGGTGTGATCTAGCTCCCTTTTTAAATATAGGCACCACATCTGCTTTACGCCAATCTTGTGGTACTGAGCCTGTGGAAATGGAGTCCTTGAATATTAAATATAATGGTTTTGCTATTACTGAGCTTAACTCCTTGAGAACTCTTGGATGTATGCCATCGGGGCCAAGTGCCTTATTTCCATTAATTTTTTCAAGTCGCTTATGAACTTCTTCCTCAGTTAACCAATTGGTCATTAATATGGAGGTTGTGGCTTCCTCCTGTGGCGCTACTATTGAACTTGATTCTTCCCTGGTAAACACAGTGGCAAAGAATTTGTTTAATACCTCTGCTTTTTCCTTATCTCCAATAATCTGCCTACCCATCTCACACTGAAAGGGTCCTATATTTTCTTTTCTCATTTTTTTGTTATTAAGGTACTTAAAGAACTTTTTAGGGTTGACCTTACTTTCTATTGCAATCCTTTTTTCATTATCCATTTTTGCTAATTTAATTGCCCTTTTGCAATTTTTGTTACATTCCTTATAATTCTGATACGATGTCTCTGTCCCTTTTGACTTAAAGAATCTAAACGCCTTCCTCTTCTTGTCCATTTCCTCCCCTACCTGTTTATTTAGCCACATTGGTTTTGACATTTCTTTTATACTTATTACCCAAGGGTATACACTGATAAGTGTGCTTATCTAACAATGTTTTAAAGACTGACCATTTATCTTCTACATTTTTCCCTGCAAAAACATCATCCCATTGTATTACTACTAGATTAGACCTCAGTTTATTAAAATCTGCCTTTCTAAAGTTTAAAGTGTTTGTTGAACCCAAGTAATCTGTTTTTTGATAATTTATTTCAAAAGAGACCATGTTATGATCACTGTTACCCAAATGTTCAAGGACTTGAATATTTGATATTACTTCTACATTGTTTGATATGACCAAATCCAGAACTGCCCCTCTCCTGGTTGGTTCCTCAATAATTTGGGTCATATAATTATCTTTAAGCACCCCCAAAAATTTGTTTCCTTTTGTTGTAACGCTAATCTCATTGCCCCAGTCTATGTCTGGATAATTAAAATCCCCCATTACGCAAACATGACCCAGTTTTGATGCCTTCTCCATTTGCAAATGTATTTTAGCTTCCTCAATCTCGCAGATATTTGGTGGTTTATAGCATATTCCCACAAACATTTTCTTAATACTTTCACCTCCACTGCTAATTTCTATCCACAAGGTCTCTACATTTTCATCATTCCCTTCATAGACATCATCCCCTATAATAGGTTTTAGATCTGGTTTAACATATAGACATACTCCACCTCCCCTTCTATTTGTTCGATCCTTCCGAAAAAGAGAATACCCCTTTAAATTAACTGTCCAGTCATGAGTTTCATCCCACCATGTTTCAGTAATGCCTATGATATCATACTGCTCCCTTGTAGCTATTAATTCAAGCTCCCCCATTTTATCTGTCAGGCTTCTTGCATTAGCAAGCATGCATTTCAGTTTTTTTTCAGCCTGTACTATTATCTTATCTGCTGCTTCCTTTCTGCTCCCACTTGGTTTAGTCTTTAGAAGTTTTCTAGTATTATCTCTATTTACTATGGATATCTTCAGCAGAAGGATCATGCAGATAAGCGTCGGTGGCCAGCTCCGCACTTCCAGGTTGGAGATCACGTATGGCTATCTACATCCATCTGAAGATTCCTTGCCTGAAGCTCGGGCCAAGGTTTATAGGTCCCTACAAGATTGCAAAACAAGTAAATCTTGTTACGTTTAAATTGGAGCTACCAGAAACCCTAAAGATTCCTCTGGTCTTCCATGTGTCTCTTCTAAAGGCGGTTTTCTGTAACAACTCCTCTCCTGCTCTCACCCTCCCAGGCCCGGTTCTGGTAGATGACCAAGTGGAGTATGTAACTCATCAGATTCTGGATTCCCATAGCTCTAGAGGCAGTCTCCAGTACCTTGTATCTTGGGGGGATACAGTCCAGAGGAGAATTCTTGGGTGAAGGATAGTGATGTCCATGCTTCCTCCTTGATCCAAGGTTTCCACAGAGGTACCCCATCAAGCCCTGGTTAATTCGCCTGGAGATCGATTCTGGAGGAGGGGAAGGGGGGTAGAACTGTGAGGTTTGGCAAAATTCTTTCCTGGTTTTCACATTCCGGTTCGGGATTTTGCTCTTGCTCGCCCTCTGTGGCTAGATCATCCATTTTTGCTCCTGGCAACTTCCTTTAAAGGGACAGTCCTGCTAGCAGGAAGTTGCAGAGCAAAGTTCCAGTTTCTTGCTGTGTTCATGCAACGTGTTTATGCTTTTTGTCTCTCACGTTACCAGCTCACGTACCTCGACTACCCTTGTCTTCAGGCTACCTCGACCATTGCAAGTACCTAGACTAACCTTTGATTTCAACCTGCCTCGACCTCTGCATCCACACAGACTACGCAACTCTGCTGCCAGCTCTGACTTTTGTCTGACGACTCACTACTCTATCAGGACTCTGTCCCTCAGCTTAGGTTGGTTCTTTCACCTTCCTACCTCAGCCCTGCGGATTACTTCCTGCTTGAGATGAGCATCGTTACAGCTACCATCCAAGATGGATTAATAATGTCCCATACAGACAATTCAGAAAAATTAAAAGTAATTGTACTTAAAACAGCGAATTTGAAGAACAGTCCAAATTCCTGAAAAATAGATTTGTTAGAAAGGGATTATCAGTCCACCAAGGTGGACAAAGCACTGGATAAAGTATGAAAGTTAAAGTAGATTGAAAAGATCTAATTAAGATAAAAGAGAAAATTAGTCACTTGAGGCAGGAAACAACTTTGGTATGGCTTTCATGACTGATTATAACAGGGATACAGATAAAATTAGAGGCATCATTGGCATATAGTCAAAAATGATCCCATACTAAAAGATGTGGTCCCAGATAAACCAAATGTGATCTTCCAGAAAGCCAACAACCTTAAGAGAAGATTGGCACCCAGTGCGTTACCAGCTATCAAGGAAAAATGCAATTGTTGGCTGGCTCAGATTAAAGGATTTTTTGGCTGTGTCACTTGTAAGGCATGCAAATTTAGGGCAGAGGATAATTTTAACTTTACATCATGGGTCACAAAAAAGAGCGATAAGATTGAGAAGTATATAAACTTTAACTCAGACCATGCCGTGTACCTCCTGGAGTGTCCATGTGGCTTCCAATACATAGGGAAGACCACAAGGCCCATAAAAATAAGGATTCTTTAACACCTGGGCAACATAAGGCAAAAGGTAGAGAGCCACAATGTTGCCAAACATTTCCTAATGTGCCACCAATCAGACCCTAAGGGCCTCAAATGTACGGCCATAGAACATGTGGTGCCCCATTGGCGAGGTGGCGATAGGGATAGTGAACTAACAAAACACGAAACATTTTGTATCCCCCAGCTCAGGATCCTCGTTCTTAATGGGTTAAATGTGAATTTTGAGCTGGGGGCCTTTCTATTGTAGATGCTCTAGAACATTAGGTGTTTCCCCTCTCCATTCCCCCCCCCTCTCCCTGCAGTCTGCCGTCGAAATATATATAAATAAATATTTATACATTTCGTTGCTCTCTCTTTTGAAGAGTAGATAGAGACGTCCCTCTACGACTTCTTAATTTGTGTAAAAGTGCTACTATTTTTGAGTCTTAAGTGAGCAATTAAATATAATATAAGTTATGTTGAGAATATATATTTATATTCGATATATATGTAGGTCTCCCATTAGGGACTGAGTTAAGTCACTTTTAATGAATGCTATATGCCTTATGTATTTGCCATCGTACTATGGCATTCACATTGTATATATTTCGGAGAACTGGTTTATGTCACAATTATATGTACACCAGTGATGGTATAGACTTTCTCCAAGTGAGTATAGAAAATTGTTTACTGATATGTTCCTAATGTCTGTTTTCTCTCTCCTCTTCCCCTCATGAAGGATCTTTCTATTAGGTCAGTGGGGATCTGTTATATTAGTGCAGATTAGGTGTAGATGTCCCCACAGACACGTTCTATACCCACATGTTAAAGGGATGATGCAACTCTGGAGGAACACTATATCTTAAGAATAGGCTATCATTTGATATGTTCATTTTTTTTATTGTTCTTATTGTTTTATACTGTTGTTGATAAAGCTTTATAAAAAAAACTTTTATTATTGATGTTGAATATATTTTATAACGGTGATTGGATTGTATACATTACGCCACGTTGAGCCCGTGTATACGTGAAAATGTATTTACATGTTTTTTACTCAATGTCGGGTGCGCGCTGTATCATGCTGGGGTAATTTGGGTCCAGCATAGATTCAAACTCCCCATTGTTCAGAATCGGGCGATATGTACCCTAGCAGCCCTCAGCAATTGACATATTGACACCTGTGGGACTGATTTGACAGGGTATGAATAGTGGAGCAAGTGTGGGTGGGAGACATTGACTCCTGAGGAAGCGATGTACAGGGAAACATGTTGAGTCCGGCTACCTGGTGAAGCAGCAACATCCAGAGTGGGGGACTAGTGCTGGGAGAAGAGCCACTGAAGTCATCGGGCTACCGACTCTTGGAACCCGGAAGTGACAAGAGCGGAAGCAGCTGAGGCCTGGAGTGGGTGAGAGCGTGACTCACCCGGCTCCCCAGGGGTCACGTCAGTGTCCGTTTACATCTTTAATTACCATACCATGTTTTCAATGACTACCTTAATGTAAGCCTGCATTGTAATGGGGTTGTAGGAGGACGTGCGTAGAGGTATGCAAGGGAGACTTGATAAGGTGAAATAAAATTAAGGCTTTATTGCCGACAGTTTCTTAACAAGCAAAAACATATGCAACTAAGCCAAACAAAAACCTATCTCGCTTTGGAGACTATCTACACATGTAGCTCAGCCCTCTCTGACTGGGTTGGTTAGCTAAGCTATTCACCAGCCCCAAAATAAACATATATACAGATACATAACAGTTCCAAAAGAAAGCCTTATCTGTCTCTCTGGTAGCTGGTAGTGGGGAAGGCTTCTCTCTTTCCTGGGTTGCTGCCTTTTTATCAGGTTCTGTCAGCATTCAGGTTTAGAGGTTGGTGTTTTCCCGTGTTTGAAAGCAGCTCTGCTCTTTCTTCTGGCAGGTGCTTAAGACATCTCTCCCCGTGGTCAGTCTCACAGTTGTGAGACTCATGAACAATTTCCCTTCCTGTCTCAAAAGACAGGCTTTTCTAAGAAGCTAATCAGGCAGGTAGTGTTGGATAATTGACTACCAGCAGTTAACCACCACACTGCTGGATTAGAGGCACATTTGAACAGGGATAAACTCCCCTGTTACATACCTCCCCCTGTTTTTGTGGGAAGCTCGGGCTTGCACGGCCAAAGCCATCCTTCCACTCTATCTTAGATATCTCTGTGACTTGAATGAGAGTGGATGGAGGAAGAGAACCCTCAGTCCCGCTGGGATCGGAGCCCTTTCTCTAGTTCAATGTGGTTCCTCCCGAAGGTGCTTGAGATCAGCACTCCTCAGTCGCTCGAGGAGGACTTTTCTAAGAATAGTCTTTTGCTGTGGCGGTCATGAGGTTTCCTCGCGTCGGTGCTCATTTTATTGTAGGCAGACTGTATGGCAGCAGTTGCAGAGCGTTTAAAAACAGCCCTTTGAGTTTTTTCGCTCTTGAAGCTGTCTCCTGCACTTTCCCACTTAACGGAGTGCTAGTTCAGCCTCTTTGGATTAGTTGCAAATCCATATCCACTTCCAGAGAATGTCCCCATCTTTTCAGCTCATCAGCTAAGGATTCTTCTGGTTTTGATTCAGCACTGTAATTCTTTTGTTGCCTGTTGGGTGGCTGAAGGTTTGCTAGTGTTTTGTTTAGGTTTTCAAATTTTGCAACCTTGTTTTCAGACGAGCGGTATTCCAGCTCTCACTGACCCTTGTCTTCATGGATTTGTGACTGTGGGATAATGAACGCTTAGTCGGGTCAATACTTGTCCTTGTAGAAACTATAATCTCATCGCGAGAGATCCCTGTTTTTTGAGTTGCGCTGATGCAAGTCTCTTCTCAGGGAATTTACCTGCACACTTTTTTTCTCTGAGCTGCTTCCACATTTTCACAGCATTGTGAAGCACTATGAATTTCTTTGCTCGGGCCACAGTTACTTGTCTCAGTTCTGGACCTCTTGTTGCTGCTCACTTTGTGCCGAGTCACCTGGTTCAAGCTTGGCTCTAGCGAGCTTTGATGAGGGACAGGGTAGCCTTCAGTTCTCATGTGCTTTCCGGGGACATACTGGGGGTAATCAGACGTTTCTCAGCACTTGTATTTCTTTAACAGCCTGCAGAGTTCGCTGCTTCTCCTCAGCCATCTGGAGGTGCGTACGCAGACCTTGCAGTTGGTGTCTGCAGTCGGTGCTCTTGCTTCAAACTTTACCTTCCAACAGTGTTTATTTCTTTAAGCTCGTGCAGCTTTTCGTTCTTTTCCTTAACTTCGTCTGTCAAATGAAAATTTCTTCTTTCAGTTTAAGTTTTCTTTTTTAATCTTAAATGTTCTCCTTTTTCAGTCTCGGTATATTCAGGGCCTCCTGCAGTCCTCCTTCATTTACGCATCTTCTGCTTTGAAAATGACAGTCTCTGGCGTGAGACTTCCTTCTCTAGGTTGAGGGTCTGAAGCTCCTTCTGAGAGACTTTGAGATCTGTATTAAGATGAAAATTTTCTTTAGAAATGTCCAGCTCCTCAGTGAGACTGTGTAGGGTCCTTTCTGGAGACTTTCAGGTCCTGTGCGGCAAGCTGCTTGGTTCTCATGATGTGAGGACATCCAGTGCTCTGCGGAGTGTCTGAACCTTTTCTGAGATACGTCACACTCTGTACGGACACTGTGACCTCCCTGTTGCGAGGCATTCAGCATTTACGCGAAGAGTGTGAACTCTTGCTGAAAGACTGTCATTGCTGTCAGTGGCCTCCTCATACTCCGCTACAGCTTAGCCATCATTTTATCAGATTGGCTTGCTTTTCTCATGGCGGAAACATAGTAGCGTTTGCAGTATCTAGCTCAGTCTTGAGATCGTCCAATTCTGTCCGGCACAAAGAGTAAAATTGTGAGCACATCTTTCTGTAGCTTTACGTTATTTTTCTGTAGCTTGTGTAACCATCTTTCTTTTGTTTCAATGTTCCCGGAGCATATCACAGTCATGCCTGGCATTTTCCAGGGCATCTTCAGGGCTGGTCAAGGGATCGAACACTACTGGTTCAGGCTCCGCTTCATGGGATGGTTGGTTAAGGGTCCTTAAGTTGGCACCGGACAGACACTTCTTTGGGGGTACACGACTTCTGCCTTGGGCCTCTGGATAATTCGGTTAAGCGCGGGATGAAATCTCAATTTTCTCTAGGCTGCAGGGCAACTCGGTCCCCCTTTTCTCCACAGGAATCTGCGGACATGTCTGTTCCTTCCAACGGTAAGGTGAAGAACCGCTTTTCTTTTTCGTCTTTTTGTTTTGGATTGACTCCGTCCCATCAGGAATACTGGGGTCTCCTTCTTTATTTGATATTCAGCAGCTTCATTATATACGCCAGGCTTTTCTTGCAGTTGCTTTAGCTGACAGAAATATTGGGTGTGATTCTGCTCCCGCTCTTCTCTGTCGACCATATTCGTCATCAAGTAGAGAGGTCTTTTCTGTTCGTTGCCGAGTTCAGGCACCTCCACCATTCTTGAAGTGTTTGTGTGGGTTCTGGACTCGTTTCGGGTTCCCGTAAGAGATGTCTTCCTGTTATTGGACTGGATGGAAGGCCACTCTTTCCGTGGGGCAGGGTCATTAAGGAACGCTGCATCTTGTCCTCCATTTTGGGGCTATCGAGTGTAGTTTCTTCTGACCTCAGGAGGCGCGATAGCAGATGGAGCTGTTGCCACTGTATTTGCTAGAACCCCCAATTGTGGTAGTCCTACAGGTGGGCATATTTGCTTGTAGAGGCTGTGGCTTCACAGGCATCTCTGTAGAATTTTTATTTTTCTTGGGTAAGTTTTACATATCAGCAGTGCGTTGCATGTATTCTCATCTCTTAGGTAACTGGATGTTGCAGTTGCTAGGAAAAAACTTCTATTTGCTTTACACCATTTACTGCTAGGTTTAATCTGTCATTAGGTATGCTGGATGTGCAGTTGCTAGGTAAAACTTCTGTTTGCTTTACACCATTATGCTAGGCACAATCCCTCCGCTTCAGCCAAAATAATGTGGTTTTCGCTGAGTTCAGAACCAACTTTTGGGTTATGCATTCACTCTTCACACTTTGGGGATACCTTTACACAGCTCAGCAATTCCTTTTTCCCCAGTAGGGCAATTTTACCCTCAGCACTTGTTACTGAAAATTCCCACTGCTTCAGCACAGTCTGCATCAATTTTCACACTGTCTGCATATACTCCATTCACAAATCTGGTAATCCTATGTCGGCTTATGTGGCAGCCTTACTTGCAGCATCAGTACCGCTCGCCATGTCACCCATTGATTGTATTCACAGCTTCAGCGAAAAATTTGAAAAACACAAATACATATCCCTTTTAAGGGATAACTTACTTCTTGAACCCTGACAAAAGTGGGGAAGGAGAAACCCTATTTCAATGGACATATTACATTATTGTGATAGGCAAATAAGGTTACCTGCTTCGCACGGTCTCTCTCTTCTACTCTTGGAATTGGGGGAAAGGGTCCATCTGTGGGTTTTGTAATTTTAGTGGCAGTGAGATTTGCCTGGGTGGGCCCTTGAACTGGTCTCTGCTGCATAAGATCTTTGTTTCTGTTGCTAGCAAGTTTGTAGGCAAAAAGCACAAAAAAAATTCACAGGCAAACTCCGGGGCCTTTTGAACTTCAAGGAACCACCTCTCATTCCCACTTCTGACACCATATGGTAGGAGGACGTGCATATAGAGGTATGCAAGGGAGACTTGATAAGGTGAAATTAAATAAGGCTTTATTGCAGCCTGTTTCCTTAACACAGCAAAACATAGCAACTAAGCCAACAAAAACCTATCTCCGCTTGGAGACTATCACACATGTAGCTCAGCCCTCTCTGACTGGGTTGGTAGCTAAGTATTCACCAGCCCAAAATACTTAAAACATATATACAGATAAAATAACGTTTCCAAAGAAAAGAAAGCCTTATCTGTCTCTCTGGTAGCTGTAGTGGGGAAGGGTCCTCTCTTTCCTGGGTTGCTGCCTTTTCTCAGGTTCTGTCAGCATTCAGGTTTAGAGGTGTTTTCCCCTGTGTCTTGAAAGCAGCTCTGCTCTTTCTTCTGGTAGGCTCAAGACATCTGTCCCCGTGGTCAGTCTCACAAGTTGTGAGACTCAGGAACAGCCTCCCTTCCTGTCTCAAAAGACAGGCTTTTCTAAGAAGCTAATCAGGCAGGTGGTGTTGGATAATTGACTACCAGCAGTTAACCTCTACACTGCTGGATTAGAGGCACATTTCCTGAACAGGGATTACTCCCCTGTTACAGGGCTCTATGCTGATAAATGTATACTTTTTTGAAATACCGTCGGCACTATTCCAGTCTCTCTTCCTTTTCTTGGGTACTGCTGAACCAATTGTACATTCACCCACCTTTGCCACAGTTTTGGATATGCTATCATTACTCCTATAGTTTGTGAGTATATATATTGGAGGTTTACTGCAACACCTATCCACCTTGTTTTGCAATACTGTTCTATGTCCATTTCTCTCCTTCTCATTTGGTGATACATCCCCCGCTCCACTGCTGTTTTGGATACTGACAGTGGAGGGCATCAGTACGTGTCTGTTTTATGGTTTCGAGTGGAGGATTATACTGTTCATATATAAATGTATTCATTATTTTAACTGCTATCACTTGATTTCACTGTTTTATAGTTTATGTGTATGAATCACTTATATCCCGATGTTATGTTAGACACTGTTATTTTTGTGCTTCACATTCACTGCCATATCACATAGGAGAGTTTTATTAGATTACATTTCACTTAACTAGTGTTGAGTGCCATACCATAGTCCCTTTCCACATAATGGTTTGCTTATTAACCTGCATCCACCAAGGACCAGGTTAGACAAACAGTCAATTACATCAATAGAATCAGCCTCACTTAATTATAAACTGTGTAAAAAAGGCATTGCTTTATTATACAAAACTGTTATTACTAAAACTGTAGCGCAATATTCCAATCCAGTTGAAGCCAGTGTAATAAGTCATGGAACTCTTTAATGGTATGTGACGTGATATTATTTAAAAAAAACATGTGTGTCATCTGTATTTTATAGTTTAGGATTAAAACAAAAAAACTCTTATCTTCAATTTCAATGTGGAAATCTCTTTACAGAGCTATTGCTTCTACTTTCTTTGCCAACAAATCAATGGCAGGAGAAAATAGAGCAAAATCAAGACTTACAATTTCCTGCATGCAAGAAATATCTTCATTGCAAATCGTTGTAATTTATTTCCGATAGCAGCTGCCCAAGATGCAAGTGCAATGTGACTAAGTATTCAGCATCAACCATCTAGTCATATTTCTAATAGGCAAGAAAAATAGCTAGAAATATTGCATACATATTCCCCTGTGTTTATTTTATTTATAAAAATGTTTAACCAGGAAGTAATACATTAAGAGTTACCTTTCATTTTCAAGTATGTCCTGGGGCACAGAGTTATGATGACAATACATGATTACATTAAATGGTTATACATTATATTTAAAGATATTTCATGAACAGTTAAAGATAATGTTATAGGCATATGTAACAGTTACAGACAACATTTAAAATATGTGACAGCTTTAGTCTTGAAAGAACTTAGACTGGTGTGGCTGTGAGAGTCTCCGGTAGATTGTTCCAGTTGTGAGGTGCATGGTAATAGAAGGAGGAGAGGCCGGATTCTTTCTTGAACCTTGGGACCGTGAACAGCCTTTTGGAGTCAAATCTAAGATAAGTGCTGCATTTGGCAGGGATGAGGATTCTGTTCAGATAGCGGGTAGCTTGTTCAGAAAGTATTTGAAGGCAAGCCTGGAAACATTTACTTTGCACCTAGACTCAAGTGATAGCCAATCTAGTTCTTGGAGCATTTTGTAGTGGTTTGTGTTGTAGTTGCATTGTAAGATCATATTGAGTTGTAGAGTGTGTCTAGTTTGCTAAGGTGAGTTTGGGGTGCTGTACCATATACTGTGTTCACATAGTCTATAATTAGTGCTAGCTTCTGCTGTGCAATGCACTTTCTCACCAGTGGTCTTAGGAAAGATTTGTTCCTATAAAGTGCACCAAGTTTGGCATAGGTTTTGGATATCCGAGTATCAATATGTAACCAAAATGTTTAATGGGAGTCAAGCCTTATGCTCAGATATTTAGAACTAGTGACAGGGGCTAGAATGGTATTAGAGTTGGTTCTGTAGCTTTGTCATTGGTAGCTTTTGAAATGTACCCTTATTCTCAAATACAGAATGAACAGTGGTGAAGAAAACAGTGGAAAGCAAAGCAAATCACGGCCAGACTGTGCACTGTATAAAAACGAGTTTATTTGACCAATGCCATAGAATAAAAAGCACGAAAATCCTCTGGTACGTTTTGCACCAAACACAAGCGCCTTGTCAAAGACCGCTGCTCTCTGGGACTCCTCTGTGCAGCTCATACAGACTTGTGGCTGGCGGTAGGATTAACACTGCGGGTTCCCATTCAGAAGCAGGTACCCCCGCTATGTTAATCCTTACAGTCCGATTTCTGTTCGCTTGGCCATGATCGAGCACAGCTGCACTGTGTTCCGGCCCCCACCAACTTTCACGGTCACAGTGACAATAAGTCTGGCTTTATCTGTATGAATAACATATGAGGTCACATATAAAAGACCAATTCAGTTTTGGATAAGTTCTACAAGACCAATATTCATGAGGACGACCTACATGTTTCTCTTGATGTTACGTCCCTCTATACACGCATTCCACATATTGATGGGATCAAAGTACTTTGTGGCAAACTAGAGAGTTTGCATAAAGGGCAACCAACAACTGATTTCTTTATACTTCTACTAGACTTCATTTGACATAAAAACGACTTTCAATTTGAGCCCTTCTTCTACTTACAATTACAGGGCAAGGCATAGGACGTGGGGGTACCATTGATTCATTGCTTTTACAGCATGAGGCATTTTGGATCTTAACGCTTAAAACCACGAGGCCTCAATGACGATTTTTAATTGATCTGTTTTCTTTAATTGCATTTTTTGATGTCTCTGTGATTCAAATATATTCTCTTTACTCACTAATATATTTTTCAAATATATTTTAAAGAATATAAATTTTTTGCGTAATATAGTATTATCTAAATTATTTCTTCAATCTGTTTTTTTTCTGTTTTGTAAGCCTTTTTGAATTAGTATTACAGTATTAATGTTCACTCAATTCTTTATAACAAATTTTTAAATTTGTCTTCATGTTTGTTTTTATAGGGTAGTGTTGACACGTTACCATTGTGTGGCTCCTCCTCTCCTGTCTATGGCCATTCCCTGCATGAGTATCCAATACATCACTGGTGGTGTGATGTCATCCTGACATGACGTCTCTGGTGCCGTGATGTCATAAACCAGAAGGTCCATACGTCCTGGTCCTGGCTGTGGTGTCTGAAAGGAGGTAGGTGGTGGATATTTACCGGTGCTATAAATATTGGTATCTATGTCTGTATCCCTGATGACTGTGCATGTATGCAGTGAAATGATGATGCAATGTTAAATTGACGTGATTAACTTGACTTGTTATTTACTTTGATGTGTTTAACTTTAACTTTATCATTAGTCCTTTAAACCCTTTTTCAAAATAATTCTGGCGATCATGTGTTGTTTTTTGGTCAACTTGAATATTTTATAGCAACTATGCCAGTAAAATATGTAGCTGCAATACAGGACAGGCAAATAGAGCTGTTTAAGATCTGTTGGCTTTTTCTCCGGTGATTACAATTCCTAATCTCTTTAAGGCAATGGATATGTAATTATAAAATATGAATATGGCAGAGAATTTAGGTCATGGCCATTGCCTCTAGCCCCCGATGACATCTTACATGCATGTAGTTCAATTTGACATGTGAAATCAAAGTGACAGGGTGGCCTATATTTCCTAACTATAAGGTAGACTCTCATACCTAGACCAATTCCCTAGAAAATAGTATGTTGAAGCTGGAAGTCATGATATCCCTAATAATGTATTCAGATGTACTGTGTGTGAGAACATCTTTTCAGAAATCCTTGAATTACATGCTTCTGTAAATATAGAAACTTAAAGGACAAACATGATTAGATACCAGATTGGTTTATCAAAAAGGACAACAGTTGAAAAGATAACTGTTATCCCAAAAAGAAGCACATTTGCGTGGTGCACTCTCAGGCGGTTAAAACGTAACTTTTATTACTGCAAATATAATATGTATGTACATGTAGCCCCGGTCCCCGGCGGCTCCTAGAGACCCCCCTCCTTTGGTGCATCGTGGTCGCGGGTGCCGCGGGAGCCAGCGACGGACCCGCCGGCTGCTTTCAAAGGTGGGGGCCGGAGCAGGGAGTGTTGCGAGCCTTAGGAGGCTCGGCAGCGCACCCGGCTAGCGGGGGCCGCCATTGTAGTTGCAAGCGCATACACCGGGGTCGCGCATGTGCGGAAGAGGCCAGGGAGTTGCGGCGGCCATTGAGGGGTTGCGCGTACGCAGTGGAATCGTGCACGCGGGCCCAGTATAGAAACAGCCTCCACGGGACTACAATTCCCAGGAGGCTAAGGGGGGAGGTACCAGGTGCCCCAGAGTAGCCAATAGGGCTGGAGGATTGCCCTGCTGAGTGAAGGGATACATATCGCGGGGTTTGGAGGAGAGAGTCAGTTGGCGCCAGGAGCAGCTAGGGGAAGGATGTAGGGTGCAGGAGTCAGTGACTCCCTGCATTAGGCCAGCAGCCCCCCAAGGCCCCAGCTAGCCCTGAGTCACCCAGTAGTGTGAGTTGTGTCAGGGACAGCCCCCAGGTTAGGGATCCTGCTACTTACTATCTAGAGTCAGTTAGGGGCCCAGCAGACGCTGCGCGTCCGTCCAGAGGTTTGGGCTCAGACCTTCGCTGTTGCTGCATCAGCCATCCGGGTGGGATCGCCCCAGACGGTAGTTCCTGTGTAAAGTCGACATCAGGATCCTTTGTGAAGTTCCTTGGCAGGCCCGGGCACCGGAGTGCCCGGCAGGTAATCTACAAGTGCACCAACGAGTCATATCACATTCACAAGGGACATAGTGGCTGCACAGTCACACATATCTCTCTCACTTGAGGGTGGGGTAATACTGTGTGGGGTTACTGGACAAAGGTTGGATCATCCGGTGGAGGTGGAGGTAGCGTCCTGCGAGACGCAGTAGTTAGTGTCTCCTCTAGGGAGGGACACCTGTTGATTATATGCAAAAGTATGTTTCCTATGCTCACAAGTAAAGTCATTGTTGTTTTACATACTGTGTGTGGAGTGACATATATAGTGTCCTGCGAGGAACCACTCCCCCTCTGGTGGGAGCCATCGCAGGTGGAGGCGCTGCACCAAGTACGAGGTTGTTCATATTGTGTCATACGTGCCCCAGGCTCTCCGTGGTGGAGGCTTAGGCCTCCTGTGAGCCTAACAGGTAAAGCACCACGCTGGGTAATGCATATAGATCCCCTCATATACACCCTATCTGCGATTGGTGGGGGGGGGGGGGAATATGGGCTACATACACTAGTACATTTTACATGAATGTATGTTTAAAAATAAATAAATAAAATGATAGGGTGTGGAGTATAATTATTTCAGCTGTGGTAGTGTTATTGTGTGTTAATACAAGACCGTATGATATTGGATGATAATCCAATGGAATGGTAGTGTGCTGTAGTGCATGATGTATATACGAGATGGAGATATAGGAGCTATATACTAGATATGAAAGTCACGTGGAGCGTGACGCAGCTCTAACATCACTGCCAATTATTACTCCTCAACATTAATTTACGCTAATCTCCATATAACGCATTGATGAATGAGTTTGTGAAATATGACAATTGTGATCAAAATGATGTCAGTACTGGAGTGTCTGGTGTTGCGGTGCAGAGGAGATAGAAATATATATGCTAGATATGAAAGTCATGTGGAGCATGATGCAGTTCTAACATCACTGCCAATTATTACTCCTCAACCAATTATTTTAAGCTAATCTCCACAATGTAATAGCCTGCATATAGTATTTGTAATAATGTGTATAAATATTGCAGGTTGTCTATTGATGGTGGATGTGCAGTATAATCTATGGCTTGATGGAATATATTCTCATTGAAAAGTCTCTATGGCTGTGGGAATATACAAGTTTAGAACACAGCTGTATTGTGAGAGAAGGATCTACCCCAATGCCCGCAGTCAGAGTTGTACAATAGAAGTGCCACAGTTCATCAATCCCTGTGATTAGAACTCACTCTAATTGCTGGATGTAAATAAATCTGGGCTCAGGCATCTGATGTTGTTCCCAGCAGCATACATGCAAGCTAATTGCAAAGGTCTAGCAAATTAGCATGTTAAGGAGTAATAGTTGGCAGTGATGTTAGAGCTGCATCATTTTGATCACAATTGTCATCTTTCACAAACACACTCATCAATGCGTTATATGGAGATTAGCGTAAATTAATGTTGAGGAGTAATAATTGACAGTGATGTTAGAGCTGCGTCACGCTCCACGTGACTTTCATATCTAGTATATAGATCCTATATCTCCATCTCGTATATACATCTTGCACTATAGCACACTACCATTCCATTGGATTATCATCCAATATCATACGGTCTTGCATTTACACACAATAACACTATCACAGCAGAAATAATTATACTTCACACCCTGTCATTTTATTTGTTTATTTTTAAACATACATTCATGCAAAATTTACTAGTGTACATATATATTATATTTGCAGTAATAAAAGTTAAGTTTTAACCGCCTGAGAATGCACCACTCAAATGTGCTTCTTTTTGGGATAACGGTTATCTTTTCAACTGCTGTCCTTTTTGATAAACCAATATTATCTCAGCACATAGGTAGAACCAGTTGCCACTCTTGGCAACATAGGCAACCTCAAATGTTGCCACTCTTGGCAACATAGGCAACCTCAAATATCCAATATCGATTCATTTGGTGAGCGTTATGACACCTTCTTTGTTTGATACCAGATTGCATGCAAAGAATAGAGGAGTGAGGGTATAGTAAATAATTATTTGCCTGATGTCAGCAGACCCAACTTAAACTCAGGTCGAATTTCACCCGCTCTTTTTTCTTATTTTATGATATGGTTACTCTTACAGAATAACTCATTATACAGAAGAATTGTGGCACCTGCTTTAAGAAAACATAGTTCTAATGAAGTTCAAGATTTCCAGTCACAGGGAATAGGAATACCCAAATAGTCCAATGTACTGTGATGTCCTGATTAGGAAGGGGAATAATGCTTAGAACTGTCCTGCACCAAGAGTACAGGATGATCATCTTGTAGCGCTATTGAGTTGAAAGAAGAATATTTGAGATGATTACAAGTTTTTGTGTGGTCCTATTTCATTCAATGTCCAACTTGAAATGTTATAATATATGTTCACTTACGTCAGTGCATTACTTTCTCAGTAACAATGTCACTAAAAAGGGCACATTGCCCAGTACATCATATCTGTCTGTGTGCATGCCCATCCATTTTTTGGTACTTGTCATTTTTAGTAGCCAGTTCATTAAAGCCGACCTCCGGCTGCCATTCTTTAAACAGTGGCTTAATTGTATACAACCATATACTGTACTCAAGGACCAATTAATCAAGAAAAAAGGTATTTTTCTATGTGCATGTCCATATACTATATTGCTATATATGCATTCTCTATATATGTTCACAGAATGTATTGTGTTCTACCCATTTATCTATCTGCTTAATGAGCTGATTGGTTTCAGACTGGATGTTAGTCTGTTCTAGATACCTTCAAGTGTGTACAGATACCCTTGTAGTCCTTTATGTCACTCTATTTAGTATTAATTGCCAATAATTCTCTCACATGTTTACTATCTCTGTGAGATTGTGCATTTTTGATGACTACACCTATATTTGTATAGACAGTTATTATTCTTTACCCCTGTGACACTTTGTTTTCAGAATATGCAAATTCACCAGCGGATACCATGTTGCTCTGTCCATTTATCTCTTTGATAGATTACAATGTTCTTTTTTCAAGGTCCATTCTATGACACTTTCTGATGTATACCAGACAGTTTCACCATTTCATTTGGTTATATATTCGTGTTTTTAATTCACTATAGCTCTATGCTGTATTTGTTTTTAACCTTTTGCGCATTTTGCACATTGTGTTCTGTATTTATTACATGTTCCTGGTTCACAGGCGTCTCCCGATGCCATGGCTCACAGGGGGGCGAGTTCTCAGTGAGGCCTCTCGTTGGCCGCCTTGTCCGCCAATGAGTTGGTTCCTCTGACCAACTCGCGCGAGATCTGGGCCCCATGACGTCATCGGCGGGGGATACGCTATGTAACAGGTATGCATGCAGACGCGAATTTACTTTTTGACAAAGGGACGCAGGTCCCGAAATGCGTCAAAGTAACTATGTACTTCTTTTGACCACCCAATAAACCTTTTTATATTCGCTACTGGTTTGCAGCCCCCATTGCTTCTACGGCACTGCTCCGCCATTGGACCCTTCGGGACTACTTTCTCTTCAATTACTCTCGGCGTGATGCACCCACATACCAAGGGCAGAGCTGTGCTTTAAGGGAGTTCCTCACAATCATTTATTTATACGATATGTACTTTTTGTTTTGCTGGGGGCCTATGCAGGACCTTTATGGCATATATGGAGATCTGTTTTAGCCGTCCAGCGTAACTAGTACACTTACCTATGTTTATATACCATATTGAGTTTCCCATATCACCTCTACATTCTCCAAATACATTGGTTATAGATTACTACTCTGAGTATGCTTCTACATTCCTAGGACAGCTGAGCCCTGACTATTGGGATTATATCCCACACCTACCATTTACTGTATACAACCATATACTGTACTCAAGGACCAATTAATCAAGAAAAAATGTCTAGTTGAAAGCAAAATGATATTTTGGGGGAAAACAAGGATAAGTTAAAATGACAATGAGGCTCCTTATGTTTTAGGCATAAATGTGAGTGACAGTGTGCAGAGGAAAGCGCTCAGAGAAATAAAGAAGGAGACAACACAAATTGTCTTATAGTAGATTATGTTTGTATTGCTGTACTACAGCTGAAATAGCACTTGCAATATGAAAATGAAAGAATGGCTTATGGTATTAGTCCTTGAAGACTTCAGCTTGGTCTGGCATGGAGGCTCTCGGTGGTTGCTCTGGTGTTCCTGCTTCTGCAGCCTTGCTCCTTGCTTTGATCCCACCTAACATGTGAGTATGTAGGTATGTAGATGGTGAGTGTAAGTAATTGTGTCTGTGAGTGGCAATTCCTAGGTGCCTCTGAGGCAGTCACAATTGGAGTTTTTGATCTGATATTTTTTTGCACTGGCCTTACCACAGATTTGCAGTTGGGAGACTTTACTAAATAACTCCCCTCATCATGGGTAAGCTGGCAAATGTTTGTCTGGGGGGCAAGCATGATCACCAGCCCAGGTATCATGCACCCCGCCCGACTTCACAAACACAATAGATTTAACCATGCATTATACTGTACACACGTACCAGATACATGTATCATACATGTACCAGATACATGCAATATACGCACGTCAGATAGATGCACCCTAAAACATGTCCACATTAGATACATGAATCATACACACACCCTGCACCACACCTATATATATGGACAATAAACCAAAGCACATTAAATGCATGCAATACACACATGCGATACATGCATCATAGATATACAACAGACACATTCAACATCCACAAATAAATTAATTACACATCAACACATACATATACTAGTACTCACACACATATACTGGCCAACATAAACAGTCACTGCCTTAGACTGCAGCAATGAGGGAAAAGGAAATCTTGATAAGAGCAGCCAAGTAGAGTCCCAGAAGCACCCCCACATTGCTGAAATCAGACTCTGCACCAGCAGCTCTGCCTTGTCCTCTCAGCTACCGGCCCAATATTTAGAAAACTGAAAGACCCGGGGGGCAATTGCTCCCCTGCCCACTGCCCATCCTTAAAGAAAGTGAGGCAAAAATTGACATTCTAGAAAACTAGGGAATTATGTTCTTTAGTAGATGAGGTTGAAAAAAGGGCATTCATCCATCGCTTTAACCTATGTTAAATCATGCTTAACATATTTAGTATATCCTATATATCTTTTCTTTCTAAACGACGTCTATCATTTTCTTAAAGATATCTATTGTATCTGTCATTATACTTCCAAGCAGTCGTAAATTCCATATTTTAACTGCCGTTACTATAAATAATCTGTTCTTTTGCTGCTGGTGAAATATCCTTTCCTTAAATCTCAGGGGATAACCCTGTGTAATTTGTCATTGGAATCAAAATTTCCACAGAAGCTCCTTGTATTGACCCCAAATATATTTGTAAATAGTTACATAGCTAAATATCATATCCCCTCTTAGATGCCTGTTTTCTTATGTAAGCAAACCTAATTTGGATAGCCTTTCCTCACGTTAAACATTTAATCACCTTTATTTATTTGGTGGCTCTTCTTTCCATTTTTTCCAATGTCATAATCTATTTTTGATGGGGCGGTACCCAAATCTGTTCTTCATATTTGAGGTGTGGTCTTACTAGGGATTTATACAGTGGTAGCATGATACTGGTTTTCCTTTAATTTCTAATCCATTTTATGCATAATAACATACTATTAACTTTTCCAGCTACTGCCTGACATTGAGCACTTTTGATAAGCCATAAGCTGTTTTTTGTCCTATTTCGTTTGTATGTACTGTAGCATGATTATTCTTGCTTTATAAATTAATTTAGACTGAACCTTGTAAGAGAACAAGGAAAAAGAGGCCAATATTATAGCAATCCAAGTACTGTGAATTGATTATTAAATTAAAATCAAACTTTAATAAGTATTAATTGCATAAAATAATGTTGGACAGACTAACATAAACAACCACAAAAAGTGATACTCGTGTACTGGTATCAACTACTGCTCCTGTGCTGGTGTGTACAAGAGTGGCTAGCTACATATATGTTGTGTATATCAAATCAATAACATGAATACCGAGTTGTGCATATGAATGGTAGCTAGTACCAAGATGCAGCTATCAACGCTACGATCATAAAATCAGAAAAAGAGGACAATATCCTACCTAGTAGTTATGTTCTGCAGATGTGAACTGGACTCATCTGAGCAGGTCCATGATAGACCACTAATTGGAGGATTAGTAAGGTAAGTCCCAGTTGAGTATCGGAAAGATAAGGGTGTATATAAAAATTCTTAATGTAATAAGAGTAAGGTTCTAATGATCTATTGTGTCAATAGAGACAGAGTACAAATACCAAAGTCTGCCAATTTTAGAACCCTGACTCAGTCAGTATAATTTAGTGAGCTATTATTAGGCTAGGATAGGAACACTATGGGGTTAATAGTAATGCATATACTGTGATCAATGGACACACTATTATCTCTATAGCCAATGAAAACACTTCCCATATTATAGAGTGCACTATATAGCCATGTTGTAGCAACTGGTAATGTTATATGAACATCGCCAGCATTGTATAAAACATGCAACAGTGAATCAACTTGTTGAAATTGTGTTGTTCCTTAGATCTCAACTATCAAGGGTGTGTTAGCTGTTAGCATTGAGTAGCAGCATGAACAAAGTAGCGTATCCACATAATATGTGTCAACATGACATTGTATCAGCAGGAGGGTTGTATTCCATTGTTTAGACGTTGTATTATCTAACTAGTCAGTGATCTAAGCCGACATATAATGTTAGAGCCTCATAGTTGATAGCAGAGAAATTACAAACGTGTATTTAGACAGAGAAGCCTTAGCCAAAGCGGGAGAAATCTCTTTTAGTTGCACAGGCATGTTAGATATATGGCTTAATGCCGCCACACTCAGAGTCTACCGCGTGTATTCTTTCTCTGATCACAAGTCAGTGATAGGTAAATTACCCCCACAGCTGAATGCGTTGCCGCTAGAGGCACTTAGACCAGAGAACAGCCCGACCAGTGAGTGGGATTCCCATCATCCTTTCGTGTGAAAACGTAGTTCCAATAACTAAAACTCTAAGGCTGCACATATAGTGCCAGCGACGGTGAAGCGACGTCGCACTACAACAAAAGCATTGAATCCGTCGCATGCGCTTATAGTAGGCGCGACGGAACGACAGAGCAACCTAAATGTCTGTAGCCAGTAGAATTTGGTTTTTACAGCGACGGTCTTGCCATGTGACAGGCTATAAACCAATCAGAGATTCTGATGCAGGGAGAGGGGGATGCATGTGTGTGAGGGCAGGGAGAGGGGGAATGTGTGTGTGAGTGCAGGGAGAGGGGGGATGTGTGTGAGTGCAGGGAGAGGGGTGTGTGTGAGTGCAGGGAGAGGGGGGATTGTGTGAGTGCAGGTAGAGGGGGAATGGGGAATGTGTGTGTGTGAGTGCAGGGAGAGGGGGATGTGTGTGTTAGTGCAGGGAGAGGGGGGATGTGTGTGTGAGTGCAGGGAGAGGGGGATGTGTGTGTGAGTGCAGGAGAGGGGGATGTGCGTGTGAGTGCAGGGACGGGGGGGTGAGGACAGGGAGAGGGGGATGTGTGTGTGTGAGTGCAGGGAGAGGGGGATGTGTGTGTGTGAGTGCAGGGAGAGGGGGGATGTGTGTGTGAGTGCAGGGAGAGGAGGGATGTGTGTGTGTGAGTGCAGGGAGAGGGGACTTGTGTGTGAGTGCAGGAAGGGGGGATGTGTGTGTGAGTGCAGGGAGAGGGGGATGTTGTGTGAGTCCAGGGAGAGGGGATGTGTGTGTGACTGCTGGAGAGGGGGATGTGTGTGTGAGTCAGAAGAGGGGGGATGTGTGTGTGAGTGCAGGGAAAGGGGGGATGTGTGTGTGAGTGCAGGGAGAAGGGGGATGTGTGTGTGAGTGCAGGAGGGGGGGTGATGTGTGTGATGTGCAGAGAGAGGGGGTGTGTGTGTGTGAGTCCAGGGAGAGGGGGATGTGTGTGTGTGGATTGAAGGGAGAGAGGGGATGTGTGTGTGTGTGATGCAAGGGGAGTGGGAAGTGTGTGATGTGCAGGCAGAGGGGGAATGTTGTGGTGTGTGTGTGTGTGTGTGTGTGTGTGTGTGTGTGTGTGTGTTGTGTGTGTGTGTGGTGTGTGTGTGGTGTGTGTGTGTGTGTGTGTGTGGGTGCAGGGAGAGGGGGGTGTGTGTGTGTGTGTGTTAGTGTGGTAGGGGGATGTGTGGGTGAAGTGCAGGGAGAGGGGGATGTGTGTGGTGGATAGAGAGAGGGGGATTGTCTGTGAGTGCAGGGAGCGGGGGGGGGGGGGTGAGAACATGACGGTGATGTGTGTGATGTGCAGGAAGGGAATGTGGTTTTGTGTAGTGCAGAGAAGGGGATGTGTGTGAGTCCAGAGAGGGGGATGTTGTGTTGTGTGAGTGCAGGGGAGAGGGGGAGTGTGTGATGTGCAGAGAGGGGGATGTGTGTGTGTGTGTGTGTGTGTGTTGTGTGGTGTGTGTGTGGGTGTGTGTGTGTGTGTGTGTGTGTGTTTGTGTGTGTGTGTGTGTGTGTGTGTGTGTGTGCAGGTGTGCATGAGGAGAGGGGGATGTGTGTTGTGTGTGAGTGCGGGAGAAGTGGGATGTGTGTGGTGAGTGCAGGGAAGGGGTGACGTGTGTGATGTGCATAGAGGGGCAATGGGGATGTGTTGATAGTGCAAGGTAGCGGGGGATGTGTGTGTGAGTGCGGTGAGAGGGGGAAGTGTGTGATGTGCAGGGAGAGGGGGGATGTGTGTGTGTGAGTGCAGGGAGAGGGGGATGTGTGTGTGATGTGCAGGGAGAGGGGGAAGTGTGTATGTGAGTGCAGAGAGAGGGGGGGTGTGAGTGCAGGGAGAGGGTGTGTGTGTGTGTGAGTGCAGGGAGAGGGGGGATGTGTGTGTATGTGTGATCAGTCCCACCAATAGGGGGGGTCTGCCAGGGTTGGTGTCCCGGGCCCTGTGAGTCAGGGAGTTAAGTAAAAGCTGCGCGCTAAAAAATATTGTTTCATGGTAGGTGCACTATGGGTTCGGGGGGAGGGGGGCCCTGCTCCTGCCCTATGATTTCTGTTGGCGGCCCTATGTGTGATTGTGTGTCTGTCAAGTGAAACAAACTATATTAAAAACTTTAAAATAGTAAATTCTCCCGTAATTTAAAGTAAAAGTAAAGTAAATTCAGCATACAAAAAGAAATGACAATTCCTCTCTGTTTCAATAGAAAAAGTTGCTGCCGTGCGCTCAGGAATGAGTACAAGTAAAGGTGCTTTATAAATCTTCACCGGGAAGGGGGGTGGGGGGAGTACGTGAAGCAGTAAATAGAAGGGAGTAAATCCTCACGGGGATAGGGGATAAGATGAACGGCAACGGGGCCAAGCAACGACCTGTTATCCCTTCATATGAAGCCCTCTGGATTCCCCTCCTCCGTTGGAACAGTGCGCGCTGGTCTAAGCAGGACGGCTTCTGGGATCCGAGAGTAAGGAAATTGCTTCTTACCTCCCTGCTTACATCCCTTGTCAGACTCCTGCTCCCGTCTTCGGTGACCAGGCTATGCCGCATGTCTGCACACTCCCGACTTCCGTAATGGAGCCACACTGCATGTCCGCAGTGGAGACTCCTCCTGTTCCTCCTCCTAGGGTGCCGCCGAGAGCTGGATACACACGATAGAGAAACAAAAATGCTCCAGGGCACACACTTTGAATCCAGATGATCCTCTAGCGTTTGTAAAAGACTGGGGTCCCAAAAAGTAGTAAAATTAATAAATGTTATTGCAGCATATAAAAAAAGGTGAACAGATAAATCCTCCCACGCGTTTCCCGCAGGATCTGCGCTTTCTCTTTTTTTTTGTCTGTTGCAATAACATTTATTCAGTTCACTACCTTTTGGGACCTCAATCTTTTACAAACGCCAAAGGATCATCTGGATTCAAAGTGTGTGCCCTGGAGCAATTTTTTTTCTCTGTCCTCTCCATTTCATCCTTCCCCCTTGCTCTTGTCTCTACCCCTCAGCCTTCCCCCTTGCCTGACATCACTCCCCTTGTAGCCAGAGACGTCTCCAAAACTCAAATGACAACTTTCGCAACGTCTTCAGAGACGGGTGATGTCATCCGCAGCTGGCACTATAAGCGCAGCCTAATGCTCCAATAATGGTAAGTAGCGGAGGTTACAAGGTAAAGGTAGAGTACGGATACAGCTGATAATTATCTCCCTTGTAAAGCTCAGGTGGAGCCCGCACGCTTCTAGAAGCGAAGCAATCACTAAAACTCTAATATTCCGTTCATGGTAAGGGTTACTAAGTAAGGGTAGAATACAAATATACACTATCTAATAGATAGCCAGCTTGTTAGCTTCTAGTGGTATGCAGGCTCTCCCTGAGCTTTGCAAGTGAGATATCTATTAGATATATTTGTTTTCTACTGCATACACGCGGTTGACTCTGAGTGCGGCGGCATTAAGCCATATATCTAACATGCCTGTGCAACAAAAGAGATTTCTCCCGCTTTGGCTAAGGCTTCTCTGCCTAAATACACGTTTGTAATTTCTCCTCTATCAACTATGACGCTCTAACATTATATGTCGGCTTAGATCACTGACTAGTTAGATAATACAACGTCTAAACAAGGGAATACAACCCTCCTGCTGATACAATGTCATGTTGACACATATCATGTGGATACGCTACTTTGTTCATGCTGCTACAGTACTCAATGCTAACAGCTAACACACCCTTGATAGTAGAGCTCTAAGGAACAACACATTTTCAATAAGTTGATTCACTATTGCATGTTTTATACACTGCTGGCGATGTTCATATAACATGACCAGTTGCTACAACATGGCTATACAGTGCACACTATAATATGGGAAGTGTTTTCATTGGCAATCAAGATAATAGTGTGTCCTTTGATCACAGTATATGCATTACAATTAACCCCATAGTGTTCCTATGCTAGCCTACTAATAGCTCACTAAATTATACTGACTGAGTCAGGGTTCTAAAATTGGCAGACTTTGGAATTTGTACTCTGTCTCTATTGACACAATAGATCATTAGAACCTTACTCTTATTACATTAAGAGTTTTTATATACACCTTTATCTTTCCGATACTCAACTGGGACTTCCCTTACTAATCCTCCAATTAGTGGTCTATCGTGGACCTGCTCAGATGAGTCCAGTTCACATCTGCAGAACATAACTACTAGGTAGGATATTGTCCTCTTTTTTCTAATTTTATGATCGTAGCGTTGTTAGCTGCATCTTGGTACTAGCTACCATTCATATACACAACTCGGTATTCATGTTATTGATTTGATATACACAAACTATATGCAGCTAGTCACTCTTGTGCACACCAGCACAGGAGCAGTAGTTGATACCAGTACATGAGTATCACTTTTTGTGGTTGTTTATGTTAGTCTGTCCAACATTATTTTATGCAATTAATACTTATTAAAGTTTGATTTTAATTTAATAATCAATTAACATTACTTCGAGTGCTATAATATTGGCCTCATTTTCCTTGTTCTCTTACAAGGTCCAGTCTATGTTTGTCCTGGAACAGGATTATCTTATTCCTGTGCCCCTTTGCAGCTCAGAGACTGTTGCTGTCTCCTTAGTTCAGCTGCCTGTAATTCCTCTGGCCCAGCAGCTACCTGCATGTGTGAAGGCTGTTTCATTATTTCCTTCCACAGCTCTACTGAGTGAGTGCCCTCATGCTATTAGCCCCAGCAAGGCCTTTCTGTTTTTACACGCCTTACCCGGTGATACACAGCACTTCTAGAGAAGCACTCTTTACCACACTACTCCATCTACAAGAACCCTTTGTTTCCTTGACTTTGCAATAAAACTAAGAAAGACAAAAGGACTTGTTGTGCTTTGGAAGAGGGAAGGCATGAGTTAAGCTAACTGGAGGTACTCATACATCACACGTGACCCTGGTTCCAGGATAATGTTTATTATTAGCCCCAGCACCCAGTTTCTTTAGTGACCGTTGCCGTAGTGGATCCTCTCCCTGTCTCCCCTCCCTTACCTTTCCCTTTATTATAATTTTCAAATGAATTACCTTACATTAATCTGTATTAAACCTCATCTGCTATTTACCTGCCCAAGTTTCCAGTTTATCCAAGTCCTTCTTTAGAGAAATCACATCTTTCTCTGATTTTACTATTCAACGTAATTTAGTATCATCAGTAAAGTTGGAGATTTTTCACTCTATGTCAACATCAAGATCATTAATAAACAAGTTAAAAAGAAGTGACCCAGTTCTGAACCTTGAGGTACTCCGCTTACAATATTTCCCCAACCTGGAAGGGCTCAATTTATGACAATTCTCTGCTGTCTATCCTTCAACCAGTTTTCAATGCTGGTGTATATATTTTCACGCATACTAATTTCCTTCCTTCATTTCTTACACTAACCTCTTGTGTGACGCCATATCAAAAGTCTTTGCAAAATATAAGTAGATCAAAGTACTTGCATTGTCTTTGTTTAAGTTCCTACTAAGTACATCCTCAAAGAAAGGAATTCAAAGTTTACAACTACAACATAACTATATTCTGCGGTAAATACATGAATCAAGTATTGCTATTTTTCATTTGTAATATTAAAGCTGCAGACCAAGCAATATTCTACATGTGTTTTTTTTTCTAAATAAATCAGTTCTGTACTATGAGAAAACACTTATAGCATTTAAAAAAACAACAACCCTCAATTACATTTTTAACGTATTATAATGTAACAAGCATTTTTGGTTTCTATAGCAACCATTTTCAAAGTCAAATCCCTATCCACTTCTGAAACAAGCTATAGCACACCCCTTTTTGAGCCCTGCCCTCTCTATAGTAGTGCACCAATAGTGACTGCCTGGTCACATGATCTTCCCCACAGAACTTTGCATCTTTGGTCCTCTTCTGCTGCACTGACAGCTATTTAGTGAACCCCCTGAGCCGAATCTTCACTGATCGATCACAGGAGAACAGATTGATCGGCAACTTAGCTAATTACTTATCATTGTGTGGACTGTACTGATGCACATATTAAAATGTAAAAAAAATGTAAAAAATGGCAGCTTGGACTACTGCTAATACACCCTAGATCTGCCTAAGGCGGCAGCCTTTACAGAAGCGCCCTGCTCCCTACCCCCAAGGTCTGCCGTTCTTTTGCCGACCAGTGTGCCTTAAAATCAGCCATCAATTATATTGCTCTGCTTGTGCTGGTCTGCTTTAGCTGGTCTTGCTCAGCTGCACATTATTCTATCGGAAGTCTCTCTCTCTCTCCTAATACACCCAGTACCTGCCTCAGGCAGTAGCCGAATGTTAGTGAAAGGGTGCAAGGTACAGCTTGCTACAGTTTCCTTTTTGCACTAGCAAGTTTTTTATTTTGCAACTTAAAATAATGCCTCCTTGTATATATCATAATTGCACCCTCACTCTTCTCTTCTCCATTCTCTTTTTCCATTCCTTTAATGTATCGCTACCCCTCACACTTGCTCACACCCCACTACTACAAACAGGACCGCCAAAAGGGGGGAGAGCCAGGACAAGTGTCCAGCTTGGTCGCTGCAGGGGGCCCAGAGGCCCGACAAAGCAACTGGGCCCAACTTCTTTGCCCGGCTGCCGGACCTCTCGGTGACGCTGGTCCCGGCCTTCCCCAGCTGCGGGCCTCCCTCACTGACTGTCCCACGCCGAGCTTCTGATGCTGGCACGTGCTGACTTTCTCTGACATGGGGGCACCGGAAGCAAGCTGGGCCCAGCTTCCAGAAAGCACCGGCATGAGAGCGGTTAGGCACGCGCCGACGTCAGAAGCTCGGCGTGGGACAGTCAGCGAGGGAGGCCCGCGGCTGGGGAGAGCCGGGTCCAGCGGCACCGAGAGGACCGACAGCCAGGCAAAGAAGATGGACCCGGCCAGAGACCATTCCCAAGGTAAGTCTATATTTATTTGGTGTTTTTTGTTTTGTTTTTATATGTATTTGGGAGGTCGGGGGTTACATGTATTTGGAGGTGTTTAAAAAATATATATGTATTTGGGAGGGGTCTGAATGTAATTTAATATATATATATATATATATATATGAATTTATTTTATATTTATTTGGGGGTGGGGGTTTATATGTATTTGGGGGGTGTTTTTTTTTTAAATATGTATTTGGGGGCTGGGCTTTTAAAAAAATATGTATTTGGGAAGGTTTGTGTATTTCGGGGGTGGAGGATTGTATTGTAAGGGGGGGGTAGTATGCATTTGCCGGGGTTTGGTATGTATTTAAGGTGTTGGTATGTATTTGGGGAGTGGGGTTTTCCGGTATGTATTTTGTGGGGGAGTGTGTGCAGGGCCACCAACAGGGGGGACAAAGGATACTGGCATCCCGGGCCCCGTGAGTCAGGGGGGCCCGGGCCCCCTGCTCGGCCGGGCGCCAGTTAATTACAAAAAAAAAAAATGTCGGCGATTCTCGTGGGCCCCGCGCATGCGCAGGGCAAGCAGGGTGCCCTGTCTGCTGCCTGTGGGCCCGCTCCCCGTTCCCCACGTGGGACAGAGGGGGAAGAGCCAAGACAGGCCCCGCGCACGCAACCCAGCCCACCCCCGCTCCCCTCGTGGGACGGAAAGGGAAGCGCCAAGACAGGCCCTGCACGTGCAACCAGCCCCCCCCCCCCCCCGCTCCCCACGTGGAACGGAGGGGGAAGCACCAAGACAGGCCCCGCACGCGCAACCCAGCCTCCCCGCTGCCCATGTGGGACGGAGGGGGAATCGCCGCGCACAACCCCCGCGCACGCAACCCAGCCCCACTCACCCCGCTCCGAACCTGATACGGAAGGGGAAGCGTCAACTCAGCTTCCCCCTCGCGTGCCTCCTGCCCTAGTCCACCTCGCCCCCCCCCTCAGCCGCCCACCTCCCACGCCCCCCTACCCCGAGCCCCCATCCGCCCCTGGCAGCTGCCAGTGATATTGGGGGCAATAGGAGGAAGTGTCTGACGGCAAGGAAGCAGCACCTACTGGTCAAGGTAAGTAAACCGTCACCCACCGTCATCCACCCACCATCACCCAGTCACTGTCATCCACCCACCCAGTCAGTCACTGTCACCACCCAGTTACTGTCACCCCCTCAGTCAGTCACTCACCCACACACTCACCCACCCACCCAGTCACTCACCCACCCAGTCACTCACTCACCCAGTCATGCACTCACCCAGTCACTCACTCACCCACCCAATCACTCACTCACCCACCCAGTCACTCACTCATCCACCCAGTCACTCACTCACCCACCCAGTCACTCACTCAGCCAGTCACTGCCACCCACCCAGTCACTGTCACCCACCCAGTCACTGTCTCCCACCCACCGTCATTCACTGTCTCCCATCCACCGTCATTCACTGTCTCCCACCCACCGTCATTCACTGTCTCCCACCCAGCGTCATTCACTGTCTCCCACCCACCCACCGTCATTCACTGTCTCCCACCCATCGTCATTCACTGTCACCCACCCACCATCATTCACTGTCACTCACCCACCGTCATTCACTGTCACCCACCCTCCGTCATGTCACCCACCCAGCCACCGTCATTCACTGTCACCCACCCACCGTCATTCACTGTCACCCACCCAGCCACCGTCATTCACCCACCCAGCCACCGTCATTCACCCACCCACTCACCCAGGCAGACAGGCACATGTCTTTTGTTGAAAATATATAAATTAACAGGTTGCATTGTAATGTTTTTTTCTGTATCACAATAAGAGAACAGTTAAGTAAAAGTTGCGCACTAAAAGATATTTTTTCGTGGTAGGTGCGCTATGGGTTTGGGGGGGAGGTGTGCGCTATGGGTTGGGGGGGCTGCTCCTTTCATTTGTCTCGGGCCCCATGATTTCTGTTGGCGGCCCTGAGTGTGTGTGTCGAGGGGAGGAGGGAATGAGAGTGAGGAGGGGGATTGTGTGAGAGTGGGGTAATTGATGGAGGGGAGGAAAGAGTGGGTGAGGGAGGGAGTGAGGAAAAGAGGGAGAAAGAGTGAGATGGAGGGGAGAGAAATACATGCGAGGCGGGAGGGGAAAGGATTGAGAGAGGAGTAATTGATAGGGGGAGAGTGAGGAGAGAGGGGGTGAGTGAGGAAGAGTGGGAGTGAGACAGAAGGGAGAGAAATACATGGGCAGAGGGGAGAAATAGAGGGGGCTCATGAGGTGTGAAATGGGGTGGGCCTCGCAATGCTGCCAACACACCGGGGGGGGGGGGGTGCTGGTTGTATCTCTAGTCCTGGCCCTGGGAAATCTGTCTGCGACCCTGACTACAACTATACAGTCTCCAACTTGCAGGCACAATCTCAATTCCTCTGTAAATCAGTCCTGCTGGATTACCTACATGTATTAAACTGAAATGTCTAGAGACATTGTGCGTAACAGGACTGACTTACAGAGGAATTGATGTTGTACCTGTGAGTTGAAGAGGAGGTGACAGACTCTTGACACTATGCCAGAAAGAGCCATTCTGGATATATAAGCTGAAGACTTTGGTTCCAAATGGACTAAATATAGATATCGATATTGGGGCATTTATCTAAAGAAAATCATGAATCTGTGAGTTATAGAAAAGAGAAAACCTGTCCTGCGCTCTGGCAGTTAGTACCAGCACCCTAAGGTGTCAATTGGAGTTACACAGAGTGGAGCAGGAGAGTGTAAAACGGACCTGAAGATAGGTCAGAGCTGAGAAGGGAAACCTTACCTATGTAAGCTCACAGACCTCGGTCCCACTCTCCTCTAAGCTCCGGTTCTTGGCGTGCAGCCTTCTGAAGATGAGACATGGAAGGAGAAAGTTCCGGTGCCACATCCCGTGACAAACTTCATGACACTTCCGTGTTGTTAGAAAAAACTTTATTGGAGCCTCACAGACACATGGCTACACCACGATCTCCCCCTCAAACATGTTTCACGCTAGGAACAGTGCTTCGTCTTGGAGTCCAAGACGAAGCGCTGTTCCTAGCGTGAAACGCGTTGAGGGGGAGATCGTGGTGTAGCCATGTGTCTGTGAGGCTCCAATAAAGTTTTTTCTAACAACCCGGAAGTGCCTTGAAATTTGTCACAGGCTGTGGCGCCGGAACTTTCTCCTTCTCTGTGAGTTATAGACTCTGATTCTAGATGAACATACACTATCCATGTTGTCATTGCCACAATTGAATGCATGTACTCATAGATATTTGATCTTTCACACATCAGTACCATCCAAGGAACAAGCTACAGCACCATGCTCCCGGCGATATTAAATGTGTAGATGAATGTTAAAAATAAACGGATACTAAATAAAACTCCAACTGTGTTTGAGAGCTTTATACAGTTGCAGGATTGCATCTGTATTTTATTGAATATCTACAGGTTGAGACTATATTAGCCGATTGTGTTCAAGAATACAAATGAGTAAATAAATTAACTAGGAGTTTAGTAATTATGCTAAAACATTTGTAATAGTTTTCGTGTAGTTTAGGTAATATACACTGTGGGTATGGTTATACAGTTTATATTTGGATTTGTAAAATGTTTATATATCTGTCTAATTTAAAAAAAATGTTGTAGTATTGATTTTATGCTCAGCTGATGTATTAGATGAGGTTACGATATGAGTGGGCCATAATCTGCTAAAGAATTACAATTATACATTTATTTTTAGAATTTGGTGTTTTGGAGGGGACTTGTACTGTTATAGTTATGTAGATTTGGTTAAGAAGATTTGTCTCTGTTTGCTCCATGAACATCAGAGAAGTACAGTATGGCCGATTAAAGAACTTTACTCCCATCTGGACTTAATACACAATCACCAAGGTAGTATTTAAACCCCAAGGAAGCCTTCACACAGAATGATCAAGCCTGTGGAAGCTGAAGAATCCGTGAAACACGTTTCTCCATTCTGTGTGCCATTTTGAGACTTGGCGGCCACCGTACCTTTCGTAAGAGCTGCGTTCCAGCTGCGTTCCAGCAGCTAATACCGGACGCGGTAGCAGGGGTTCGGCTGAACCGTGGTGAACCCGAGAAGTGCTGTCGCCACCAGAATAAGTTTTATATGTAAGTTCTTGTTACTATTTGTGCAATAAATATTTGTTTTTAAACCACTGTCTCCCCGCTGGGACTTTTGAACTGTGGGATCGCACTTGAGCCTGGAGAAGACAGATGAACTACAAAGACTGAGGCATCTACAGAGATTCAAAGACACAACGGGGAAGGGAACACCACAAAGAAACCAGTTACAACTCCTGTGCTTACACATGGCCGTGTGAGTATTATTTGTATCAATATATAACTTACACTGTTGCTATACCACCTCTTGTGATATCCTGTTTATCTCAGAATATCCTGCTGTTTATTGATCACAATTCAATTTTGTGTGTTTATATCATGTGTTGAAATATCTGATCCTGTGCTATATAAAGATTTTCAAGCTGCAACTTGCATAGTGATCCAACAAAGCAACCATGAAGACCAAGAAGCTTTCGAAACAAGTCTGGGATAAAGTGGTAGAGAGGCACAGAGTAGGACAAGGGTGCAAGAAAATGTCAAAGGCGCTGATTATCCCTCTCAGCACTGTGAAGTCCATTATTAAGAAGTGGAAAATGCATCATACCACCCAGACACTACCCAAATCAGGTCACCCTCCTAAACTGAACAGCCGGGCAAGCAGGAAATGGGTTTGGGATGTCACTCTGAAGCCAACAATGACCTTAAGAGATCTTCAAAGTTTTGTGTCAGAGATGGGTGTTAGTGATCAACAATAAGCCGGTTCCTACACAAATCTGGCCTTTATGGCCAGGTGGCAATAAAGAAGCCATTACTCAAAAAGACTAATCTTAAATCATGAATGTAGTTTGCGAGAAACATGTAGATGATACTGCAGACATGTGGAAAAAGGTTTTGTGATCAAACCAAACAAAAATTGAACTTTTCTGTCTAAATTCCAAGCGTTATGTCTGCCGCAAACCCAACACTGCACAACATCCAGTCAACACCATCCGAACAGCCAAGCATGGCGGTGGCAACATCACATTATCTGGATGCTTCTCTTCAGCAGGGACTAGGAAGCTTGTCAGGATGGAGGGAAGAATGAATGGTGCAAAGTACATGCAGCTCCTTGAGGAAACCTGTTTGAGTCAGCCAAGACTCTGAAACTGGGGAGGAAATTCACATTTCAGCAGCACAATGACCAAAAGCACAAAGCCAAAGCCACACTGGAGTGGTTTAACAAGAAGAAAATCAATGTTCTTGTGTGGCCCAGTAACACAAGTCCTGACATGAACCCAATCAAACATTTATGGTGAGACTTGAAAATCACAGTCCATCGACGATCCCTAACAAACTTATCAGAACTGGATCAATTTTCCTAAGAATAGGCAAAAATTTCACCATCCTACTGTGCAAACTATTAACTACCTACAGTATGCAAAAAAAACTCACAGAAGTAATTACTGCAAAAGGTGCTTCTTCCAAGTATTGACTTAAGGGGCTGAATGCTTATGCAACAGTAAATGTCATTTTGTATATTTCCTTAGCTGGCATTGTACCTCTTCCTCATACTGTATAATGGTGTTCAGTTTAACCACTACAGCTTTGTAGCTTAGAATAAAAAAAGTTTCTTTGAAAAACTGTGCACTCATTATTTGAAATTCAACAAAATGTAACATTACTTGTAGTGCGTGAATACTTTTGCAAACCACTGTACAGTATATGATGGAACATATTAAGGCAGAAACAAATCAACAGATGTATCTAATAATTTGTCAGGAAGTTAATGTATTAAACTATACTAAACTCTACTAAAAATGTATTAACATGTATTTTTGGACACAACATACTGTACATATATTCTTACATGTATAATAAAATCATATCAAGATCTCAGTAAATAAAGCAGTGAAAAAAACATCTCCACCATTAATTGTCTTAAACAGGTCACTTGGAACCCCCATCATGCACGTGTTTAAATTCTTACAATCAGTACACATTTCTTGTAACATACAGTCCACACCTATAATCCCCAAATTACTGAAGTGCTTGAGTTCATGTTCCTCCAGACAAAGATTATATAATGCATGTTGCTAACAACAGTGAATTAGACATACAACTAGATTCTAAATACATACCTTAAATACATATTACAGTATACTACTTTTAAGTAAATAAGTAGATTATTCACATAATTCATGTATGTTAAGTGGTTAATTGAACTGGAAAAACACTTATACCATCCAAATTGAGAATCCATCACAATCTCATTATTGTTACAATGTGTTCTCGTTGACCAATTATTTAAGCACATATTTGTGCGATGACCAATTAATTAGGTGTAAAAGGAAGTCCTGCTGCAGACATGTTTGTGGGCTACATGGCGATTGTTTAGTGGTTGATGCAGATATTGCAGAGAGAGCGGGAGGGATAGGATGTGGGTGCTGTTGATGTGGGTGGTGTTCGTGGTGGTGAGCTGAGAGTGGTGTCTCCTAGGCTAGCCAAAGTTTGTCATACTCATCAGACTCTGCAGTGCCTTAGAGAGGAGGAGGTCATTGGCTGGTTCAACTTGAACACAGCTTCTATTCTGGCTCTTTATAAATGTCTAAGACCAGATTTGGAGACACACACTGGCAGGAGTTCCTGGCCAAGTGAAAATGCTGAGTTCATTAAAAATGTTAGACTCAGCTTCTTTTCACAGTACATTTGCCACAGAATGTGGAAAAGCACAGTCCACGTTTTCGCATACTTTCAATTAATTCCCCCAAGCCCCCCAATACATAGACAAATTCCCCCAAGCCCCACAATACATAGAAAAAATCCCCCTATCCCCCAATAGATATAACAAGACCCCCACTTCCCCCAATATATAGAAAATGACCCCCACTCCCCCCAATACATATAACAAGATCCCCACTCCCCCAATACATATAAAAAGACCCCACTCCCCCCAATACATATAAAAGACCCCCCCCCCCCCCCAATATATATAAAAGACCCCCATTTCCCCCCCCCCCCATACATATATAAAAAAGTAGACATACCTTGGGGATTGTCGGGACCGGTGGTGGCTTTCGGAACAGCGGGGACCGGCGGTGGCTGTGGGGACCGGCAGTGGCTGTGGGGTCCGGTGGCAGCTGCGGGGTCCAGTGGAGAGTCTGGGCCCGGCGGAGAATCGGGGCCCGGCCGTGACCGGCCATCAGATGCAGGTTTCCTCACTCTGTGTCCCACGCTGAGCTTCCAGTCAGAGCGCACCGGAAGCTGAGGCACGCTGACGTCAGAGGGGCCCAGTGCGCTGACATCAGAGGCTGGGACAGGAAGGCCTGCATGTGATGCAGAGTGGGGCCCGGTCGTGACCGACAGCCATTATCTTTTGTTCCCCCACTGCCTCCACCTGTGAGGGATCCTGTCAGTGCCATACAACCCTTTGACAGGACCCAATGCAATAAGATCACACAGTGTATATAATAACAAGTTTACTAACATGCAGTGGGCATTACCATAACCATAAAATGTGGCCTTGCATGGCCTTACCCACATACCATACCCTCTGTCCAACACCCTGTCCACACCCTAGTGGGGTTTTCCCTAAAGTACTGAGGTGCCCTGGGCACTCAACCTCCCAGTGTCCACAGAAGCCAACCCCACCCAATGTATGTGTGACAGTGCTGCCCACAACCAGTGTTAGAGTTGGTGCACTTATAGATGGGGATACTGTAAGGACCGCGGCTAGGCTCCGTCCTCCGGACACATCACGCACCACTTATGGGGACGCACGCGAACTCCCAGTTGTGCGCAAGCGCCACACCAGTAAGGAGATTACGGGTTCTCAGCCGCCTGATGTCACCACAGCGATAAATCCTACCGGCGACGGGGTCGCCACATGACGCGCCTCTCCTGTACGTGCACGCCGCGCACCTCATGCGCACACACACCGCGCCTGGTAATGCTGGGTTCAACATCAGTTGTGTCTCACCTGATCTCCATCCAGGCTAATCCTATCAGCGTTCTACCTATGTGTGACATCACTGCTCCTGATGTATTCCCATTGGCTCTTGTCCCTTTTTATGCCCAATCAGCCCCCTGCTGATTGCTTAGCATAAACCTTGGTTTGTGTACTGTGCTTGCTGCACTGATCGTTGCCTGTTACTGTGCCTTCGTTGATCTTTGTTGTGACCCCTGCTTGTATCTGGACTTCTCTCTTCTATATCCCTGGCCATCAGCTTGTTTTTGGTCTCTTGCTCTCTCCTCTCCTCGACCTCGGCTACGGATCATGACCACTCTTCTCTCTCCAACCCCAGACCACGGCAAGTACCACAACCTACTGTACCTACACTCTGCTACCCTGACCCAGCTACACGACCCTGACACTGCACTCCGGACCTGTCCCCGCGGTTGTAGGGCGGTGGTTTATGTACATCCCCACCTCAGTCCAGTTCGTGGTGAGCACATGTGACAGGTCGTTACCACATTTATTACATTGTGAAGTGTTTTCCCTTAAAGTGGGCAGCCCCTCTATGTACAAACCTTGACTAGATACTTGTTGTTTGTTTTCTCAAATACCTTCTCAAAATGTATCTTACTATGAGTCGCTTTAAATGTGAATTTTTTTATATTCATTAATATATGTCTACTAGCTCATATATTTCTATGGATGGTACTTCTGACCTATAAATACAGTAATGGATTTATATACAGTATAAGGGAATATCTGCTTAATGTTTATTATGAATGTGAATATTCCTCAGTGACTTAACGTTTTTTATGGTGCTGTTCTGTAAACATCCCTATCCTTCTAGATGCATTTTTAACATGTCACTTTGGTTATTACAGAATCAATTTGTTGCATATACACCAATCCTGATGTTGATATTAATTATGTATTATTTTCTCCCCCGCACTTCTTTCACACTTTATTCTCCCTCCACCTCCCTTCCCCCCCATTTCCCCCTCCCTCTTTCCTCTTTCCTTGTTTTCATCTTCCTCATCTTCTTTTGTCTTTTTTCTCTCTTTCTTTCTCCCCTTCAGCTTGTCCATTTTGACATGTCATTTGCACCTTTATGTGGTATATACTGTATCTTTCGTCTTGTTGAAGTGAAACTTCTTTAGTGGCACCTATTCTGATGGGGAAAAACTGGAGAGATGGAGATGAAATGTGAAACGGAAGTGACGTCACGGCTCCATCTCCCCCCCCCCACACACCCGCTGTGACATGCGGTGGCGGCGGCGACAGCCGCCGGTGCCGCTCCTAACGGCCGCCGTTTCCCCCACACGTCCGCTGCCATGGGTATACACAAATTGCCCCTTCGCCCGCATAACTTCCCTACCAGCATTAGTGAAATGTGAGATGATAGGCGGTCACTGCGGGAGGGGAATCAGCCAAACTGTAGATAAAATCAGCTTTATTAAATCGAGATGCTGCACATCGCAGAGAGATAAACTCTGATGCGTTTCGTCCCGTCGTGGGACTTTACATTCCCTACCAGCATCCTCAATTTGCCCCTTCATAGTTTCTGACCCCTCAACATGCACCTCACACACAATAATTGCCCCCCTGATTAATGATTCTCAGTAATATGCCGCATTTGCCTTCTCTCCCCCCCTCGTATTCTGTATCTGCCCCTTCACACACAGCAATTGCTCCCTGCCCATTACACTGCCTTGCATGCACCCATCTATTGCCCTATGCCATTGATATCAGGTTTCCTTTACACAACAATTTCCCCCTGGCACGCATTAATTACCCCCTGGCACGCATTAATTGCCCGGGTACTCACAGTTCCTTATATCCGATATGAACACGGCCAGGCCCCGCATTCCGTCCCCATTGAATATGGCCGACACCTTCCTCACACCCGAGGACAACCTGTACAGCCCAGCAGCAGTCTCCGAGTCCGAGGTCCTGCGTGCACGCAACCCCAGCGTTTGTCTCCCCGGCTGTGTGTATGTGTGTAACGTATGAATGTGTGTGTCTCCGGGCCTGGTGCGGCCGCGTCTCCCGGGGGGGAGGGGGGAAGAGAGAGAGCCAGGAGACTCAGACAGAGCCACCGCGTGTCCTCAGCTCTGCCGGGGGTAGGGAGAGTCAGGAGAGAGGGGGCAGGACACAGAAAGAGAGACACACATACACTGACAGACACACACATACACACATTGACTGACACATATGCACATTGAATGACAATCACACACCAGACTGACACATACACACACACACACTGACTGACACACACACACACTGACTGACATACACACACACACACACACTGACTGACACACATACACACACCTGATGACCACCATACACACAACAACTGACTGACACACATACACACACTGACTGACACACATACACACACACCAACTAACGACACACATACACACACACAATGACTGACACACATACACAACACACCAACACCACAACACATACACACCCACACCACAAACACACACACACCACACACACACACACACACACACACACACACACACACACACACTGACTGACACATATAACACACACACACACACACTGACTGACACACACACGCACACTACAGACACACATACACACGCAAACTGACTGACAACACCACACACTGACTGACACACAGACACACACACACTGACTGACACACATACACACACACACTGACTGACACACATACATACACACACACACACACACACACTGACTGACACACATACACACACACACTGACTGACACACATACACACACACACTGACTGACACACATACACTCTCACACTGACTGACACACATACACACACACACTGACTGACACACATACACACACACACTGACACACTGACTGACACACGCACACACACTCTGACACACACACACACACACACACACACACACTGACTGACACACACACCCCAGTGATGCGCCGAACACCGCCCAATAAACATTACCCCGCCAATCAAATTTACTCATGATCTAAGCAGTAATAATATTATTGTTACTTTATATGTTGCTGACAACACACAAATAAGTTTCATTTACTATGCGCGTGCACAGCACACACAGCTTTTTGTTTTTAAATTAATATATGATTGTTTTCATTTTTCTTTTATTTCGGCAGTTCTGGGTGTTTTGAGGTTAATTTGTCTTTTGTGTTTAAAAAAGTTGTGTTTGTGAATTAACTTGTCATGTCCGTTCACCCGTGAGAGGGAGGCGCGCTTCCGCATACGTGGGTGCGCATGACGTCAGGAGTTTTTATTTACCCATCCTCAATGTTAAACATTAAAGTTGTCTTACCTTAAATTTCTAACTAACCAATGGGAACCCGCGCTCTTGGACGTTTGTGGAGGAACGCGATAGGGGTGTGTTATAGCATCTGACGTCATGTGCGCACCAGCACACATTTAAAAATGCCGATTTTACTGCATTCTTTACACCATGATGAAGCGCTATACACGTGAAATGCGTTGTGTGTTGCTGTTGCGTCTTTAGGGGTTCCCAGTATGATCCATTAAAGTCATCTATTTTTTTATAAGTAAACCCCCTCTGGATCTGTTTTTGCTGTGGATGGTGCTCCGTTTTTCTTCTTCCTCTTTGCTGTTCTACTTACCTCAAAAGAATTGCACATCAGAGGACCTCCCAAGATTGATCCAGATCTCCACAAAAGTGAGTTCTTTCTACAATCCTATCTCTGCTATTATGCAATAGGGAGGGAGATTATTATGTGTCAGCATTTGCCATATGTGATATACCGACAGGATACACTAGACACTATTCTTCCCTTGTCAATTAAGGATTTGATATATTGAATTCATGGAGGTACCTCACCCTATTATATTTGAAATATTACATACTAGACAGATGTATGTTTAAGAGCAAGCGGATCCCTGCTTCCAGTATCATTTATTTAATAATGGTTTGATTAGGAGTGGAGACATGAGCCCCATGCTGGCGGCACAAACCATGTCACCGTTGAAGCTCTGGTGTTGGCGAGGTTGAGTTGACTCATCTAAAGGTGTTGACATGTTGCTGGACTGTGTGACAGTTGGTGAGGTTAGGCAAGATGGTGGCCTAGTCACCAATATTGTCTGTGTAATAATGTTAAGTAATTGGGCGCCAAATGAGCTAACGTGCTTTATCTTGGATTACTGCCATGGACTTAAGATGGTGTCTCCTTCCATCCCGATTTAGGTGCTGTGTGTTCCTAAGGGACTGCAAGCAACTGTTGCTGATGCAGCATAACTTTGGCATCACCAATGCTATCATCCACTGCAGGAGCAACACCTGGTGCAGGAGGGGTCAACAGCTGAAGTTTCCAGCAACGTCAAACTTTATATAAAAAACTCCTCAGCTGCTTCTTGACAAGTATCCGCCTCTAGGAAACTTCTCACAATGAGGCCGAAGCTTGCTCTGGGAGTCGGTGAGATGGCCCTTTATATAGAGAACTAAAATAGGTATGACTCCAAAACTATTCCATAATAACTCAAAAAATAAGGGCCAGGTGATCTAAAGTGTGCAAAGTTTCTGCAAAATGGAACAAAATGCATGTTAAAGTTTAACACCCTATTGTGAATAAGGCCATATATGCACAAATTATGGGCAACATGTACATTAGATGAATGTGTGTGGGGTATGATTTGAATATAGAGAATGTTAAGAGTTATTCCTAATTATTTTTGGATCACTTAACTGGTTCCTCCTGTTGCAAGTCAGAAGTGTCAGCAAGTGTCAGCAAGAGTCAACAAGAGTGGCCAGACGACCAACTGTGGGGCAGAAATCACCTACATCCTCCATACTCATATGGCTCAAATTGATCTCCTAAGCTGGCCACCTCCTGTTATTTTTTCAGCATTGTTTTTTTTTTTTTAAATGTCAGTGTTTCTGATAGGATGACCTAAACTATTCCCTCCAGGAAGTTGCTCAAGATTGCATTTTCTTCGTCTGTGCTTGTGTACTAGCAGTGCTCCCCAAACAGCTTTAGATAGTAGCAACTATGCCATTGAATAATATGTTCAGTTCCTCTGAATTGTACCTGACTAACGTAATCCTACCTGCCTGGCTAGTACCACACTGCCTGGATTATGCTGCTACCTAATCCAGGTATGCAATCTGTGCAACGGTTGTTAGTTATCATTTAAAAAAAAATGTTTGTGGTATAACGCACATGTGCATTAACAACGCTAATGCATGTGCATGGTACTATATATATTGTGCACGTGTGGTTTAACACGTACGTGCCTTAGGAAATGTTAACGCATAGCTTGGCGCTAACATATCTACTGCATGTACTGAATGTGCACAAGTATCTTAACGTAACGTTAAGCCTATGGTAATGTGGACCCTAGTGGAGTTTATTTTTTCACATCATTAGCTTTGAGGATACCCGTTAACCGGAGGAAAAATAACGTCTGTTATCTATTTTGATAACGGTCATTATTAGCACAAAAGTGACGGACTTCTGAGGATCTACCCCCCATGTGCACTGCCAGGTTTCTGTTGTCATGATTCTGACCTGGTCCAGTCACTTGACTCTGTGATGTTAGGTTACTGGGGGAAGGCTGGCACAAACCTGCTCCACCTTCCTTTCTCTGCTCCTACAGTTTCATCAATGGCTATAAATTGGATTCAGTGGCATGTGCCATAAATAGATCCTGGTCACTCATAATAGGATAACTTATTTATACTGTACTTAAAAAAATATCACATATATACCAATCTTCTTATGTCGTTTATGTAATAGAAAATGCCCGTTGACAAAAATAACCTAAACAATATATCAATTTTTAAATATAATTCAGTCTTGCATTTGCTTCTGCTTTAAGTACAGTAGTAATGGTCTAGAGATTTCTGCCTTTATTAGATTTACATGTAGCTGCCCTTTTCTCTCATAGTACATAATTGTTTTACCGCCTTTTGATTATATGGTAGGAGTGGATTTCTACTGGGAAACTTAGAAACAAAACACAAAAGCCAGAATGTTGGCTATGCTTTCATTTCAATTTCAGAAGAAAAAAAACCCAGGGGAAGCATCACTCTGGGTAAACATTTTTAGGTAAAAGAAATTTGCATTGATGACGTCAAGCTATTGCAGTTTTACCGAATTGGAAAAAAACTGCGCTTTTATTTCTTTCAGCCAGGCTTAATTTGTAAACAAAGTGGTTTCCATGATATGCTGTCTTCAACATTCTGTGAGCGCATTGTGTCAAACAATAGAATATGTTCTGCATTATTTATCTTGAACTAATATTGCAATGGATTGTTGTGGTGTGAGCCTACCGAGTCATTTATTATTTAGGTGTTCAACGTAGGCTCTTCAGTAATTACTGCTTCTTGTTTTGTTTTTTTAGAAAAGTTGTGGTGAATCCATTTATTTTTTATTAAACACACAACCGAAACTCTTCAATCATTTAAATCTGCTAGTGAGTCCCCAGTCAGCACTGTGGCACACGCGCCCGGCGGGAGGTGGGGGGTGGGGGGGGCGTCGTGTGCACAGTCATACACCGCGGTCTGAGGGGAGAGAGAACCTTTGCGATGGGAGGGGGCGTGGTGGTGGGTTTGCAGGGGCGTGGCCATGACGTCCCGCAACTGGTTCGCCCTCATTTGTTGAACTGTCGGCGGGGCGTGGCCACGCCTCCGTCGCAAACTTTGCTCTTAAATTTCCCTGCCTTCCTGAAAACCTGTCGCGCACCGCAGGGGAAAGGTGAGCGACTAGATAGGAACTGGGACTGGCCTGACTGGGGGGGCGGGGCTTGAATGCACAGCGCACGCCGAGGCGTGCGCTTTAGAAGGGACTGGGGCCGTCCCCTGAGACCCGGCATCAGAAAAAAGCCTGAGCCCGCCCCCCTCCATTGCCATGGAGATGTGACGCTCAAACACAAAATAGAGCAGCGCGAGTTTCCTGGCAAGGCAGCAGTGAGGTGGGAAACAAACCCCACCATGTAACAAGAGTTTAAAGAGGACCTATACCAACATAGTGACATAGTGTATTGTGTACATACCGGAATACCCAGGTGTAAGTACCTGATATTAAAATCCAAAAAGAATACATATAGTTACTTAAAAAGTAAATAATCCAAATAATAAAGTACTACACAAAAATAGACTCAATAGACTATACTGCACCTAGACAAACCGACAATACCAAACAATACATATAATCACTAACAATAACATAGAGAAAGCAGAACATCAGTGGAGCTTGCTAATGAATATCACTCACCCAAGAACCATAATAAAACTTCCAGTGGGAAGTGTGAATCAGAGAGGACGTAGGTGCAGAAGCGCAGGTCCACTACTGAAACAGAAACTATATCCTGTCAAGGAAACACCTAAGATTTTGTTGTTCATTAAGTCCACCACCATTACTGGTACGTGAACTATGTATCAAGTAATCTTCCTTCCTAAGCATTGCTGTATCCCTGTGTAGGGCAACCTGCTGGGTGGTACTACTTCTATGCCCATGACCCTCATTGCCGCAATCGGAAATTTATATTCAACACAGTGTTGTACCAGAACTGTAGGGTCAGTACCTTTTATTAATAACACTCGTTAAATATAGCACTGTTTATGCATTCTAGTTATTTTGACGACATATAAAAGCCCACAGGGGCATTTAATAAAATACACTAAATGCGTGGATCTACAAGTGATCCTGTGCTTAATATTGATATTTTCACCGGAAGGGTCGGTGGCAAAAAGTGTCCCCAGTACAGAGGCTATTGTAGATTGAACAGCTACAACAGCGAAAAATTTCCTGATTTGCCGTGACTCATAAAGTGTTGAATGGAGTAAAATTTATTGTCATGTATTTTAATCAGAGTATCAGATACATTTCTACCCTTTCTAAAGGCCAACATAGGTGGTACTCGGTAGACCTGGGACAGAATCTGGTCATTTTGTAATATGTGCCAGTGTTTATTGATGGTAGTTCTCAAAAAGTCGCTAGCTCTAGTATGTGTTGTGGAGAACACCAGTCTCTCCACTGATGGTTTAGTAACCCCGACTATGGGGACCTCACACCTGAGGGCCTCAATTAACACTAACGGAGAGTAACCCCTGGCTTCAAATCGTTTCCTCAAGTCATAAATGGCAGGGCCTAATCGTTCAGGTCTGATAGTAATCATAGACACCCATACTTTTTGTGAAAGTGTGAAGTAATGCCACATACTTTATATAAAACCAGAGCCATTGGTCTATTTGCTAACCCCTACTAACACGTTTATTGATTGTTATAGCCTGGTATTGACCGATAAACCAAACCCTAAAATGAGCACTTACCACAAAATTGGCCGACATGGCATTCAAGAGACTTGATATAAGGGTCTTTCCTAAAACTACACTAAAATAATAGTGAAATTATTGTAATTCTATTATTTTTCTAAAGGGGCTTACCACTGCACACACATCACCAACGTGACTCTATGTTTCTAAGTGCAATGAAATAGAGAACATTTCTTTCTTGCATTTTGCCTCCAAATTCCTTATGATCTCTCCTTATTTTGCATTACACAGTATCCGTTTTCTTAATTCCCATTCTCTTCTAAACCCTTTACAGTCTGTTTTCCACACTGCTAACTCCACTGAAACAGACATAACCAAAGTACAGTAGCTAATGACTTTTATTCTGCCAAAAATCAAGGAAATTCTCTGGTGCTTTTGTAATTGTGGACCACCCTCTTCTCTCACCCTCCATGCAGCGCGTTTGAAGAAATTAACTCACCTTTCTTTTTAAAGCATTTTATAAACTGAGAGCTATCCTGCCTCACTTACTTCCACCACATCTTCAAACAATCCACCAAAGTATTATTTCACTGGAAGAGTTGTGTCCCCTACTCACTAACCACAACTACCCAACCACAATATATAAAGTGCATTAGTAGATCAGGTTTATCACAGTAGTCACTAGGACAATAGAGCAGAAAGTCTATTGCATTATATACAAATGATATACATTTGCATTATATCCAAATTATCATTTTTATATATATATATTTTATTGCAAGGGTATAATTTTTTTTAACAAATGTATATTTTTCTCATATTTAATTATATCCCAGGTTGCATTCTGGGGTTGTTTATCTATTGTAGCAGTAAGTTTCTGCTCAATATGTGCCTGTTAGCTATTAGATAAAAGCTTTTGGGGCTCATTTGTATTGTTTTTTAGTGCTGCATTATTTAAAGGTCAAAGCGTCACTGAATAATGTATATGTGCGCTATCTACTTATCACATAGGCCACTGAGCACTATGAATAAAAAATATTATTATGGATTTGTTCACTGAGACATTTTTGCATAAAATTAAGTTGGTTCATACAGTATTAACAACAAACTTTTTAACAGCTATTACCATTCTAAATAATGATATAATTACATATCTACAGGGTCCCCGGCAGTGAAGAGCTGAAATAACTTGCCCGGGCCTGGTGGCTTTGATAAGTTGGGCTTGGCCAGAGTTCGGGCCCAACTTTCGTGTCTGGCTGCCGGGCCTCTGTTGGCTGCCACGCCTAGGATTGTTTTTTTTTTTTTTTTTAAAGGTTGTTTTTTATGGTTTACATTGAGGGCCTATGTAGCCACAGTGACAATCAATGGATTAAAATGATTGTATTTGTATTATGTGATTTTTCTTTTAAATTTTATGTATTCATTTTGAATGTATATTTTTTTGCTTTTGAATGGCCCAAAGCCTTATTAAACACGTTGGCCATTAGGGCTATTAACCATTAGTCTGTGGGGGGGGGGAGGTGGTGTTTAGGGGTTGGGTAATTGGAGTAGTTGCCCCGGGGTGGGTAGTTAAGTTGCCTGGAGGGATGGGGTGATGCGATAGGGGTTAACCCATTGATTATTTTAGCGGTTAGTAAAGCAATGCTTTACTAGCCACTAAGGTAGCCAATGGGGTTATATAGTGCAGTTAGATAGAAATAGTGTTTCCAGCCCTTAAAAGTGTAAAGGATATCAGAATAAAATGATACATTCAGAAAAAAGTGTTCACTGAAAAACAGAATAGATCATCTCTATATAATAAGGTTAGTGCAAAAAAAAAAAACATAACAAACATACGACTGATAAAATAGATAATGCATAAAAGAGGATAATAATAAAAAAAGAATACTTACAGTATCCACAAAAAGGAGGCTACGGATTACACAGCGTGGAGGAGCAAATGAAATAGATATAAGGGGGAGACTATACACACATGGAGACAATGGGAGATATACAAATGGGGCCAAAGGAAGTACGGTAGTGTACAAAAGTAAGAGAAAATGTAAAAAAGGGGGGGGAGGGGTAGGAGTACAAAAGTAATTAAGGGGGGCAACATTTTTGGGGGATTAACCCTGTCTTCACTGAACTGCCTCTCCGTTGAGAAAGATATCAGAATTTTGTTTTTGGAGCTTGCTGAGCAACTGAAATACGCTGGAACATTCATTTATCTTAAGTGTATTTTGGGAGAATTTTGTGTGAGGAGTTTCAGGGAAGTACCATTGGCGCCTGGCCTGCGGAAATGAGTCTGAAGATGGGGTTCATCCCCCTAAACATTGCCCCCCTTACTTAATGCATCATTGTGTTCTGACATCCTTTACATCTTTGAGTGCTGGTAACACTATTTGTGTTTTGTTGCTAACCTTGTGAAAAATAGGGTTCCTCATTGTTCCCGATGCACCACTTCTTTAGACTACTACTTGCCTACTGATAGTGTAGGGCTGTCTATACCATATACTTTTTTTTAGTGTAGTTAAATGCTTATATTAACCCATTTGTAGCTGTTTGTAGTCATCTAGTTATATAAGACCATGACTAGTTGACCACTGGGGACTCTAAGGGGTTAATATTTATTGTAATGTAAAGTATTAGAAGTAATATTTAATCACATATTTCAAGTTGGATTTGCTTATCTTGCCTATGTATATAATGGCCAAAATATTGCCCATTATATACATAGAAAAAATCAGGCTAACGTCAGCCTGGAGAAGGCGATAAAAAATGAGGGGTTTATCTGCCGTTAATCCCGTTTCATTTATATCTGAATGTAATGTACAGTACTGTATGGTCGATAATACCATAAAATGCGGTATTAGGCCTTTTTTTTTTAAAAGGATCCAATATTTTTAATAAATTCAGTAACAATGCGTTATTTTTGGCAGTGCAATGTTGATACAGTATATTGCACTAAAAAAATAAAGCACTTTTATTGCGATAATACAGGATTTTAAATTGCCCCAGTTTGATGTATCCAGCCCTTAGCCTCCCCTCATGTCAGTCTAGCAAACAACTGCAATAAGGAATTTCTGCAGTGGACAAAAAAAAAGAAAAACAAAAAAGTCTGATTTTTTTCTATGTATATAAGGGGCAATATTTTGGCCATTATATACATAGGCAAGATAAGCAAATCCAACCTGAAATATGTGATTATTATATTACTTCTAATACTTTACATTACAATAAATATTTACCCATTAGTATCCCCAGTGGTCAACAGTCATGGTCTTACATAACTAGTTGACTACAAACAGCTACACATGGGTTAATATAAGCATTTAACTACACTAAAAAAAAAGTATATGGTATAGACAGCCCTACACTATCAGTAGGTAAGTAGTAGTCTAAAGAAGTGGTGCATCGGGAACAATGGGGAACCCTATTTTTCTCAAGGTTAGCAACAAAACACAAATAGTGCACAACCCTCTTAAGCAGTCTCACAAATAAGGATTACCAAGTAATATCACCATATTCCATATCGTTTATTCATCCAAAATAATTAAGTACAGTCACAATCATGATCGATAGGAATTGGCGTGAGACAGACAAGAACCTGGGGCCCTTATTGCAAGGAGAATTATCAGTGGAAAGAAAGTAATCGAAAATGTTAGATGCTTGTTCATTAATATGTGCTATGTGAAAAAAACACATCTTATTGAATTTTTATGACTAGAGATGCAACACAATAACAATGTAATGCTTTATGAACAAGTCTAGTTTGTGCTAGTATGTGAACTTGGAGCCAATGTGTTTTAGTCAGGATTACTTAGAGATTTTAATGCAGAGGTAAACATGCATACTGTCATTTGCAACATTGACGTTTTTTGTGATATTGTTTTAAACTTCTAACTAATATTTATTGGTATGATGAATTTGTATTCTTGGTTCGGTTAATGTGTTCTGGTACCAGTCCTAGTTGTGATTGTGAAGGAAGATAATGGCGGTGCACAGCTGATGAACAAACAAGGGGCAGGAGAGCAAAAAAATACTAATGAAATATTTTCAGTAACCCACAGAAAAAACGGAGGAGAAAGATCTCTCTAACGTGTTTTGCGCTACAACAGCGCTTTGTAAAAGAGTATATAACATATGTATAAGCGGTTGTTTAAATACTACTTACCATTTGCGCATGTCCTCCTAGGGAGAAGCATAATTGTAAGCACCTGAAGACATAGCTAAAGTGAGTCTAAAATCCCCTCCCCCCCCCCTCTCCCAGTTGTGATTGTACTGATAAATTATATAGGGTATGAGTTTACTTTGGATTTGTGTAAGACTGAATAGGTCTAGTAGAGTTTCTTTTTCTTTTTGATTATTTATTGGAAGTGCAGCATCATCGACACTTACTCTAATGAAACAAAAGGGTTTTAGACTTCTGGTTTAATTGATATAACCTTGAGTGGATTATTATGCAGCTGTTTCTCTGCTGTGGACACCACACAACTACTGCATGGTCAGCCTCTTTGGCATAGACGTATTAAGCTTCGATATTGCATCATTACAAAAATTGCGATATAAAAATTGGGATTGCAGCAATATTTGTTAAAATTCTGCTCTATTTATGGAGAATTCCATATGCACAAGTGGGTTCTGTATCATCAGGTATCAGAGTTTAGTGAATATCAAACTAATAGGTAATTACAGGAGCTGCTAATTATTTTGTTGCATATGTGTGCATGTTTCTTTGAGATACTTGTCATTATATGAAACACTATTACATATGTAATTAGACAATGCTTACTAATTTGCAGGCTAGTTAGAAATCGTAGCATTACATTTAACCCCACTTATCGCTGCAATAAAATGAGTGTTATCGCAGCGTTATTTAAGCGTTAAACATTTTGTAAATACTGCAGTATAAATAACATTTTATTTTACCATTAACGCACAGCAATATTTATATTCCTTTATTTCTTACCTTTTACCGGCTGGCAGTTCATATTAATGAAAATGTGCAACAGCTACAACGTTAGCAATCTTCTAACGTGTTCTCACGTCTCATTCTTTTATTTATTTTCATTAATGCTCACTCACTGACACACAAGTAGTGTACATTAAAAGTGTAATTTTACATACAATCACTTACAAATATATTCATCCACACAGAGATATGTACTAGAGTTGTGCAAATGTCTTTAAATTTGCTTCACATTTTCAGTGATTTTCGCCTTACTTTTTTTTTTGTAAACTTTTCACAAAAGTTTCCTTTGTTCAAGGATGTTTAAAGAATCCTTAAATGCAATATTTTCACCAAATTACTGCTACATTTTGCCACAATAGCAGTATATAATGGGGTTTCTCACTTAGGCTAAAATGTCAAAATGGTCTTGCACACAGCACCTGTTAAAATCTTCACAAGCCCCCAAGCCAATACAAAACCCACACTGAACAAGGCACTTACAAGAACCACCCATTATATAATGTTCTGGTTAAGGCTCACTGTAGCTAATGAGTAGGATCCGACAGTTAAACTCGTCCCCTTTCAATGAACACAGAGGCCTTCTTATTTTCTGTAACTTTATTGGAGTAGGTAAACAGAAGCCTAAGATAACTTGGCGGTAGCAGTTGTGAGAGGAATGTGAAAAAGCAATGCTTTGTTCTGGGGAAACCAGTGAGGTGTGACTACTCACATTGGCTGCTGGCTTGAAAAGGAAGGGGATATGAACTGAAATGCAGGAAATAGAGCAGAGGTGAAACCAAGTGCCAGGAGTCCTGGATCATACCATTCCGAGGCCAGTGGAAGAGTTGCTAGGCAACAGGCTCAGAAGACAGGGAAGGGAGTTGCCACAAGGACATGTGGCAAAAGAACGATATTGTCTGCAAATCATGGTTGACTCAAGTATTCACTGGTCATTTGATTCCTAAATGTGGATTTCAAACGCGATCTAATCCATCCAACATTTGTGTTTATATATATATATACCATTGTAATTTGTATGTACTTTGATATTTATCCTACTGTATTACACTGTTGAATAAGTTGTCAACGTATAAATAAAACACAATAATACTGTAATAGTAACAGATATAAAGCGAGTAAATGAAAACTGTGGCAGCATTAAACTCTTCGGTGCTGGTGGAAGTCGATCCATAATGAATTACTATACCAGCACTAAAGAGATTAAAAAGGGTGAGTGAATCCATTGCTGACAATGATGCAATAAAGAAGCAATCAGTACTTGGGAAAAATAAGCAGTAGTAATCATTAGATGAACAGATAAACAGGCCACGAAGGTCACAGAATACAGCAAATAAGTGAGTCAGCGGGAATGGGTTCACGGGCGTTAATAAATGATAAACAGAGAATGAAATAAATATCCTGTTGGAACACTGACAACGAACTGGGTGAATGAGTGACTCAGTAAAGCAACAGAAGAAAGGCTCTTACTCCCTACAAAATGTCACACGCGGCAATTGATTTAATATGCAGCTGCTGGTACATTGTGAATGAAGTCATTCATTAGTACAGTACATTTCATTTATGACGGAAGTAATCCTTTTACTGGAAATTATTACTTCAGTGTACAATCCACCTGCAAATAGTGAAATTCTAGCCTGTGTGTTTTTGGTTTGTTTGATCAGATTGAAAAATGAGTGTTATTTGCAGGAACAGCTGACACATGTTCATATTTTGTATGCACTTTCAGCACATTTTTTTTTTTTACAAAAAGACGAATAGGTAAATAAAAATAACACGTCTGTGCATAATGTTTTATGTCTCTTTGCTAGAAAATGAATCTCCCTTTCATGGACCTCCTTCCTGCTCTAACAGTCTTTAAAAGAGATTCAATTTTTCTGGATTTCTGCGAATCTTTTAGATCAAAATCCATCTGCGCATTGGGTTCTAAACAAAATAAGAGCTCAATAATCAGAATCCGCCATTGGATACAATCAGCCGTATTTTTAAGAATCCAAACTTGGATTCCATATTGAATCTGAAATCCATGGCCGGATTGTTAAAAATCCACACTTGGGGTGGGAGGGGGGGGGGGGGGGGGTGGGTGAGAGTATAAAGCACCTTGTGAGGAATGAGGCATGGTGTCAAATCCAACAGAATCAGAAGTTGACCCACACAAACCTGTTATTCAGGACAACCACTCTCGCAATGTGAGCTAAACCAGCTGATGGTTATCACCACTGTCACAATATACTTTGAGCTCTGTTTCTCATTGAGTGTTCAATATACCTGTGCAAAGCACTTTAACCTCTTCTGGAATAGAGAAGCGTATCTAATAATTAGTCTTCTGCCATACAACACCTTCTGGCATGGGAAGACACCTTACAGTCCATTTATTTGAATAGGCTGTAATGTATGGCAGTAAACACTGCTCAGTATTATCATAAAACCAGCCGATAAAGGCTACTCCCACGCTAGGCCTGTGTTACTGAGTTCCTAAGGTCTGCTGCTACTATCTACGCAGAGGCCTGTTCCAGACTCCTGTGCTGAAGTGTTGGTTTTCCCCCGCGATAGTGCCTGAAAACTGGCACATCCTGTTCTGCGGCCAGAGCATGCGCACACATGCAGCTGGGCTAGTCGTGTCCCTGAGCTTGGCTCCGCACTTCCGGACGCGTTGCGCATTCTCCTGCGCGCAGCGTGCTCACGTGATGAAACACAGTAGGGTGAGCGCAAACAAAAGAGAAAGAAAAGACAAAATCAGTAAACCAGTAAACTTAATGGTGTGTGGAAATTGTATGGGTGGAAGGGAAAGTGGGTAAATGTAGATTGCAAAATCATAAAGTCACTCACACGGCCATGTGTGAGTGTAAACACATCACGTAGTAGGCAGCTTTAGCCTGGAGCTTGCTTCATAAATCGCTAATCCTGGAGATGATCTCAGAAGGGATGAAGGGGAAACAACAATGGGTGTATGTCACTGGTAAGTGACAATGCTAAAAAGAATAATATAAAAACCACTCACATGGCCATATATGAGTGTAGACGAGAAAATCCAATCCTTGCTGGTAGAACTAAATCCTCTAGGGTCACTCATACATAAAATGTACCATGGATGTAAAACCAGATACTTTTAATCAAAAAACAAGTTACAATGTCCAAAAATAAAAAGTGACTGCTGTCCAAGAACTCACAGCACCTCTCCTGTGTGGCACGTTCAGCATCTACCCCAACTTCTGAGCCCGGAAAGTCTGGCGGCGAGCGACTATTCAGGTCTGCCTACGGTGGCTCGTGATGTCCAAAATCCTCCTCAGAACAACGCGTTTCACTCGTAAGCTTCGCCTGGTTCTCACGTGACTACGTGCGCCGAACCCCAGCTGCGCGGCAACTCACTCCCTTTCGTCTCTCCTGCGGATTCCCCACTTCGCTATCGGGTCTCTTCCTTTCCCTTGGCTTGTGTGTAGGAGCACAAGCATAACAGAAAATGAGGGCCATTGATGGCTAGCAGAAACCTAGATACCTAAAACAATTTATGCCTCATGAAGATTTTTTTTTCCCCCAGTTAACTCTAAACTCAAATTGTATATTCAGTCCAATCATTTTTTCATGACCCAGGGATAATTTCATATTTACTGTTGGTGTTGGTGTTATCTAAAGATTAAAAAAAGCTACTGGTACAAAGTGATTGTAGCAATTTTATTGCCTTGAGGGAAAAGAATGTGTTCGCTGTGCTGGCGTCTCCAGTGACTATTGATTGACTATCTGACCAGGATGTTACTGTTGACCATTTTTTTGTGATGAGACTCACAAGTAGAAAGGTTCCCAGAAGAAAGAATAGTTCTTTAATGCACCAGGAGAATATTTGATTCTAAATCAGCTAGAAACTGAAAGCCTTGATTGCTATTTTAAAAGAATAGAACATTCTCTGCAAAACTGCATTGTCTAAATTGAAATATATAGGAATTTAGGTTTTGAAATACTGGCAGTCAATTATACATTTTTTATAAATCTGTAGGGTGGAATTTATTCGTCTGTTAGTATGAAATGGAACATAAGAATCTGAATTTTACATCTATATCTTCTGTAGATGTAAAAGACTTAAATTGCTAGTTCAGCATGGTTTTACATAAAATATATTATATATCATATTCAGTCAACTACATGCCACCAGGTTCTTTGCTGAATAAGTGGGGTAGCAGTAAAAAACATACACTTTGAAGCAGATGAACCCAGTTTGCGTGCCAGTGTCAGCTCTTCTTGTGACCCTAGGCAAGTCCTTTTTTTTTTTTTTTTTATAACTCCAATTTTATTAGAGTTTTTCTTTTTTTGATGTCTTAACATATTCTAACGCTCAAAACATCCAGGGGGAGCATGTGGGGAGATAAGAGAACAATAT